>CM064535.1:20109555-20237055 GCA_032716605.1 Paralithodes platypus
TGATGGCTAGTTTTTCTTGCAACAAACCGTGCAATGCGAGTGCAAAAAGCATGTAATTAGGCACTTTCCCCATACAATTCCGTATATAGCGAGTGAGAGAGGGAGAGAGGAGGTGGGATTCGTGTCAGTAGGTTCGCCGCGGTGGTCTGGAGCAGTCATACGCTCGCTACTCTCCTGCCACCACTTGTCTCTCTCTCTCAGCAACATTACGTGCTGAAATTGCCACACGACCTATGTCGAGCGCCGCCACATAGTCCAGCTTTATTTAACTCGACTTATGTTGCCCCCCGACAGTTAAGGGTTAATGAAATTAGGCATACTTATTTGGTTTTCCTGGACAATGTCAATAACCAACAAATGTAGTCTTACATAAAGGTCAAGGTCACAGGTCAAGGTCGAAGGTCAACTTTTACTATTTATTTTTTAGTTTTAACTCAAATGCCTTCATTTTCAATATGCAAGTTACTGGTAACCTTGATATTGCATTGCCCAAGTTTTAGATAAATATTCAAAGGGGTAAGATCAAAGGTCAAGGTCAAAGGTCAAACTAAGTTTTTACTAGTATTTGTTATGCTAAGTGTTAGATTCTCACTAGACTTACCATGTATATTCGGAATACCTAGGCCAAAGTCATACAAGAAACAATACAATTCCATATGAAAGGTCAAAGTCACAGGTTAAGGTCAAATAATAAGTCAATATGCTATTTGCTTCCCTTTTCATGCAAACTTCGCACAATTTGGTGAGATAGTTGCACTTTAATTTAAAAGGAAAATAATGCATTTTGAGATCATAAAGGTCAAGATAAAGGTCAAAGTCAAGGTCAACTATTCTATTAATATATATAACACTAACTGATGGGTTTTAATGAAATTAGGGATGCATATTTGATTTTCATGGGCCATGTCAATCCAAACAAAAATGTACTCTTACATCTAGGTCAAGGTCACAGGTCAAGGTCAAAGGTCAACTTTTATTAATTATTACAAAAGATTACTCAAATTTTGGCAAACTAACTGTGTTAGTTGGTTATTACTTAAATAGCATAATTATATATCAAATTTCACATATATATTGTAATAGTTAAGGTCAAAGGTCAAGGCCAAGACAAGAGTGTTTGTCATTTTCCCTAAACTCCTAAACTGTTTAATGTATTGTCACCATATTGTACAGGCAAATTCAGTTGGCCAATGCGACGACCATCCAAATATATGTATTTTATTCTTAGGCAAAGACCAAAAGGTAAAGGTCACAGTATCTATCTATCTATCTATCTAATGCCTGATGCCATGATCCCCGAAGGGATAGCCACGAACGAACCGCCCCCATGCACCTATGTCCCCAGTCAGTCGACGCCCATCCTCCCAACCAGCACCGCCTTCATTCATATACTTCCTCACTCCATCCTTCCACCTCTCCTTCGGTCAACCTCTCCCTCTCTGTCCTTCCACCTCGCTCTCATATACCCTCTTAGTCATTCTCTTGCTTCCCATACATTCCATATGGCCGAACCATATCAAGTTGTTCCTTTTCACACTTTCCAGCACATATACCTCCACACCACACCTACTTCTTACTTCCTCATTCGTCTGTCTATCCGTCCATGTAACTCCGCACGCACTTCTCAAGTAACTCCTATACATCGCTCTCACTTCTCAAGTAACTCATTTCCACCGCTCTCACTCTTTGTCTGAGTCTCTCCACGAACGTCCATGCTTCGCTTCCGTAAGTTAGTGTCGGGATTACCACACTATCATGTAAGGACTTCTTCATTTCCATACTGACCACTCTATTTCTTGTTACTGCTTTCAACGTTCCTACAACCCTCTTCCCCTGTTGCACCCTCTCCCGCACTTCTTCATCCACAGTCCCATCTTTACTCAACACACTGCCCAGATACTTAAAAGAGCTGATGATCTCCATAGCCTGACCGTTCAACTTCACCTCACACTGTGACTTCACCCCTTTCGAAGACCATAACCTTGCTTTTCCCCGCATTTACCTTCAAATTCCGTTTTTGGCACACTGTTCCAAACTCATTTACCAGACCCTGCAACTCCCACTTACCATCGCTCATCAGAACTGTGTCATCCGCAAACAGCAGTATAGGCAGCTTCCACTCATTTCCCTCCCTTTTCAGCGATACACCAACATCCACTGCTCTTCTTTGTATTTCTTTCATGACTCCATCCATATATACAGTAAATAACCACGGAGACATCACACACCCCTGTTTCAACCCAACACTGAGGTCAAAGAACTCGCTCCACATGTACTGCCGCCTTTGCACCCTCATCCATGCTCTTCACTGCTTTCAGCAACTTGCCATCTACTCCGTACATTCTAAGTACTTTCCACATGCCTTCTCTATCCACTCTGTCATAGGCCTTCACAGTACATTATCAATAATTGTAGTCTATTGGTTTTTATACGAATTACACCATATTCAAAATGCTAGTTAATATGAACATTGGATTTTAGTTGACTAGATCATCAATAAGAATTTCTAAGGTCGAAGGTCAAGGTCAAAGGTCAAGGTTAAAGGTTAAAATAAGATTTGTATTAGTAGTTCATATTTACTGTAAGATTCTCACTAGGCATATCATATATATTCGGAATACCAACGCAAAGGTCATACATGAATGATATAATTCCATTTGATAGGTCAAAGTCACAGGTCAAGGTCAAATATAATGACAATATGCTAAATTTTGTACTATTAATGTAAACTTCACAACATTCGTTGAGACAGGTGTGCTTTAAATGAAAATTAAAATTTAAAATGTTCAGACATCATGAAGTTCAAGATGAAGGTCAAAGGTCAAGTTCAACTACTACTTTAATACCTCTGATGATCTTTAATAACATTTGGCTTGCTTATTTGATTTTCAAGGGTTTCATCAATGCAAGCAAATAATATAATCCTACATAAAGGTCAAGGTTACAGGCCAAGGTCAAAAGTTAACCGTCACCATACAAAAAAACTCAATTTTCGATAAGCTAACTGTTAGTTGCATTTGACTTAATTAAATAACATATATATCAATGATATATATATATTATGTAGTAGTAGCTAAGGTTAGGATACAAAAGAAGTGGGTGAGGAGAGCTGGAGGGAGGCGAGAGGAAGGTGGAATTGTGAGGAGGGTGGAGAGGCTACAGGAAGAGGAAATCAGGGAAGAGTACAGGAGAACAGTAGAAAGACGACTAGGGGGGTTCGACCTGGAAGATACGGAGGAAGTGGAGGAGATAAGCAAGGTGTTTAAGGAAGAGATCTGTGCAGCATGTGAGGAGGTGTGTGGCGTGAGGAGAAGAGGGAGGGGAGTGAAAGGTACAGCATGGTGGACAGAAGAGGTAAAAATAGCAGTGGAAGACAAGAAGAAAGTGTATAGAGAGTGATTGGGTAGTAGAGGGAATGAAGATTTGGAGAGGCAGAAACCAGTGAGGTACGTGGAGAGAAGAGAGTGGTGAAGAGAGTAGTGAAGGAAAGTAAGAGAAGAGTAGATGAGGAATTTGGAAGGAATCTGAGTGTATAACGGAGGGAGTGTAAGAAACTGTTCTGGAAAAAAGTCAAGAAAGTTTGGGAAGGTAGCAAGGGAAACAGTAAGGGTGTGAAAGATAAGAATGGGAGAATGCTAGCCGAGAAGCAAGAGAGAGTCGAAAGGTGGAGGGAGTACTTCAACGAGTTACTAAATGTAAGGAATGAAGAGCCAGCAAACATAGTTGGATTTGGTATGGGAGGGAGAAGAGGAGAAGTAGTGGAGGAGGAGGTGGGGATCAGGAGGTCAGAAGTGTGGGAAGCCATGAAAATATTGAAGTTGGGGAAAGCACCAGGAACAGATGGAGTGTGTGGGGAAATGTTGAGGTATGGTGGTGAGATAGTGATCGAATGGGTATGGAAAATGTGCAAACTAGCATGGGAGAAGGGGAATGCACCCGATAACTGGAAGACTGGCATAATAGTCCCCCTATATAAGGGCAAAGGGGAAAGAGGAGTGTGTGGTAACCACCGAGGAATATGTCTTTTAAGCGTAGTAGGGAAGGTGTACAGTAGGGTAGTGATGAGGAGAGAGTGAGAGTGAGAACGGAAAAAAAATGGATAGGCGATGAGCAGGAAGGTTTTAGGAAGGGAAGAGGATGTGTAGATCAGATTTTTACCCTGAATTGTTTTGTGGAGAAATATCTGGAGAAGCAACAAAAGGTGTATGTTGCCTTATTGGACTTGGAGAAGGCCTATGCCAGAGTGGATAGAGAAGGCATGTGGAAAGTACTTAGAATATACAGAGTAGATGGCAAGTTGCTGAAAGCAGTGAAGAGCATGTATGAGGTGCAAAGGCGGGCAGTACGTGGAGAATGAGCAGAGCGAGTTCTTTGACCTGAATGTTGGTTGAAACAGGGGTGTGTGATGTCCCCGTGGTTGTTTACTGTATATATGGATGGAGTCATGAAAGAAATACTATCAAGAGCAGTGGATGTTGGTGTATCGCTGAAAAGGGAGGGAATTGAGTGGAAGCTACCTATACTGCTGTTTGCGGATGATACAGTTCTGATGAGAGATAATGAATGGGAGTTGCAGGGTCTGGTAAATGAGTTTGGAACAGTGTGCAAAAAACAGAATTTGTAGGTAAATGCGGGGAAGAGCAAGGTTATGGTCTTTGAAATGGGTGAAGTCACAGAGTGTGAGGATGAAGCTGAACGGTCAGGCTATGGAGATCATCAACTCTTTTAAGTATCTGGGCAGTGTGTTGAGTAAAGATGGGACTATGGATGAAGAAGTGCGGGAGAGGGGACAACAGGGGAAGAGGGTTGTAGGAACGCTAAAAGCTGTAACAAGAAATAGGGTGGTCAGTATGGAAGTGAAGAAGTCCTTGCATGACAGTGTGGTAATCCCGACACTGACTTACGGAAGCGAAGCATGGACGTTGGTTGAGAGACTCAGACCAAGAGTGAGAGCAGTGGAAATGAATTACTTAAGGAGTGTGTGCGGAGTTACATGGAGGGATAGACAGACTAATGAGGAAGTAAGAAGGAGGTGTGATGTGGAGGTAGATGTGCTGGAAAATGTGAAAAGGAACAACTTGAGATGGTTCGGCCATATGGAACGTATGGAAAGCGAGAGAATGAATAAGAGGGTGTACGAGAGCGAGGTGGAGGGACAGAGAGGGAGAGGTAGACCGAATGAGAGGTGGAAGGATGGAGTGAGGAAGTACATGAACGAAGGCGGTGCTGGTTGGGGGGAGGGGCATCGACTGATTGGGGACAGAGGTGCATGGGGGCGGTTCGTTCGTGGCCACCCCTTCGGGGATCACGGCGTCAGCCAATAAATAGATAGATAGATATATATATATATATATATATATATATTCTCTTTTAAACAGACGAGGTTAAAAGCAATAGCAGTTTCAGCATTCAGGATTTTATTGTTACAGCTTTCAATAGTTCTAACAATTTTCCTCTGGGGTTCAGAGATGAGGTACAAAAGGTTAGCAAAATTCATGGTGGATCCAACGTTTCACAAGTAAACATCTTGCATCTTCAGGGAATGGAGAGGTAATGATTAGAATAGGGGCAAAGCATCATATTTATACAAAATTCGAGGATCAAGTAGAGGGAGGTGGGCGGAGCTACTGGGTGTGTGGTGGCTGTTCATTGGTGGAAGGCAGTCTATTCGCGAGACGGGCACTAAATCTTATCGGTGGTTGGTTGTTGGCTGTGGGTGGCTGTGATTGGTTGGTGTTGTCAGTTGTGTGCTGAGCGTGGAAGCGTAAAGGAGGGGGGCACGGGGCGAGAGGAAGGCAGGGGGCAGCATGCCTGTAGCGCTTGCCTGAAGGGAGAATTTGAAGGTCTTGTGTTTGGTTGTTGATGCTGGGGTCGAGTGTTTGGATGTATAGAGCTTCTAAAATAGCTAGTCTTCTGGGGTCTGATTCTTTGTCGAGTATGGTGGTTTGTTTGTCTAGGTCGGCGTGAGTTAGGGCAAGATGGTGGGGGGCTTGATAGTGATCTTTTATAGAGCCAGATTGAAGGTGGAGGGTTAGTTTGACGGGAAAAGGTGAGTCTGTGTCATTCCAACATAGGATAGGGGTCCACAGTCCCCAGAGGTGCAAATATGCTAGTATATCACATGATCGTCTTTCGGTTGGTTGGTGGAAATGGGGCGGTTACGGAGGACAAGGTTGGAGATCTTAGGAGATTTGTAGTAAATAATTAATTTTATTTTATTGTCAGGGTTGGTGGGGAGGACGTTTTTGTGAATTATTTCTTTCATAATGGATTCGTCTGTTGTGTGGTCGGAAGACATGTAGTTTCTGTAGAAAAATGTAATGTCATTGGCCGGGTTGGTGCTAGGGGGGTCTTGTTTGTACCATTTTTCTAGGTGGTGGTTGATGGCATTGGTGACGTCAGTGTTGGAATACCCATTGTTGACTAGGACCTGGGTGAGCCTTTCCAGTTCATTGTGTGTGTCATTCCAGGTGGTGCAATGGGTGAGGGCTCTCCTGACATAGGCGGCGATGGTGGACTGTAGGTATCGTTTAGGGCATTCACTTTCCCCATTAAGACATTGGCCATTGTTAGTAGGTTTGGTGTACACTGTAGTTTTGAAGCCGTGGTCGTGGAGGGAGACAAGGAGGTCGAGGAAGGCTAGATGTCCATCGGTGGTTTCTTCGTATGTGAAGTTGAGTCCGGAGGCGGCCATGAAGCGCTGCTGGAGGTCCCTGAGTTCGCCCAGGTCCTTCACCCGCACGAAGATATCATCGATGTACCTGCAGTAGACAGTGGGCCGGTGGGCAGCCAGGAGTTCCTCTTCGATAGTTCCCATGAAGAAATTGGCGAACAGGACCCCCAGGGGCTTCCCATCGCTACACCGTCGATTTGCTGGTACATATTCCCGCGGGGGCAGAGGAAAGGGGACTCCTTGGTACATAGTTCCAAGAGCGTCTTCAGGGCCTTCTCCGGGATGTCCAGGGGCAGTGGTAAACTCGACGTAGGATAAAATCTATGGTCTTGTCAACGGGCACGTTGGTAAACAAACTCTCTACGTCGAGGGAGGCGATGATGTGGTCGTTAGCTGGGGGGGCATCTCGTAGAATTTCTATGAAGTCATAAGCAGAGTTGAGGTTGTATTGCCGTGTCACAAAAGGGGTGAGGAGTTTGTTCAGGGCCTTGGCGGTCTGATAGGTAGCAGTAGGGATCTGTGATATGATTGGGCGGAGGGGGTTTCCGGGTTTGTGGGTTTTTATAGTACCGTAAGCATAACCTGGGGTGAATTCGCCGATGAGTTTCTTCAGGTGTACGCCATCGGCTTTGGCGTTGATAGCAGTGATGGTGGTGTTGGCTTTCCTTTTTATTTCGTCTGTAGGGTTGCGAGTGATCCTTTTGAATTTGTTCTTATCGCTAAGAATGTCGTCCATTTTCCGTAGGTATTCTTCTTTTCCGTGTATCACAAGGCAGGAGGCCTTATCAGCTCGTCGGATGATGATGTTGGGGTTCTCTTTTAGTTGTTTAGCGGCTTTGAAGTTGTGTTTGTTAAGGAGCTTGCTTTGGTGGGATCCCCTGGTTTTGGCGGCTTCTGCTAGTAGGGTGGGTTGTAGGGCTGGGGTGGTGGTGATCTTGCCGTCTTTCTGGAGTCGTAGGATGTCATCCAGTAGGACTTCAATTTCAAGGCGTTTTCGGTGGGGTCCCGGCTTGGAAATGTAGTGGCAATTTAAGCCTTTGTTCAGGAGGTCTTCTTGGTCCAGCGTTAGGGTGGTGTTGGTGAGGTTAATATATACTTTTGTTGGCTTGGGAAGTTTTATGTTTCCACCGTATAGACGAGAGAGTTTTTGGATGGTAGTGTTCTCTGTTTGTCGTCTGTGTTGTTCGTTGAGTTGTTGGAGTTTTTGGTTGATTTCTGTTTTGATGTGGTTAAGGGTGGTTTCTTCTTCATCCCATTTCTGTAGCAGGGCGTGAGTCACGTTCATATCGGAGATTGGTGGTGGTCTCTCGTTTCTCAGCTAATTCTTCTCGTATCAGTTCTTCACGAAACTGGCGGGTGCTAGTACGATGTCTGGCATTCTCGTTGTGGAGTTTTATGTTAGTATAGCCAGGTAATAGATTCTCTTTTAAACAGACGAGGTTAAAAGCAATAGCAGTTTCAGCATTCAGGATTTAATTATTACAGCTTTCAATAGTTCTAACAATTTTCCTCTGGGGTTCAGAGATGAGAGATGGAATTCGATCCTAATGAAAAAATGTAAGGAAAACCTCTCAAAACCCCTGGCTATAATGTGGAGGAGTCTAGACACTGGTGACATACCAGATAGCTTGAAAAACGCAATAATTGCCCCACTGCATAAAGGAGGGAGTAAAGCACTACCAAAAAACTACCGCCCGGTAGATCTAACCTCTCACATCATTAAAGTTTTCGAGCGAGTCCTGCGAAGAGACAAATGAACTACACAACACCGGTCAACATGGGTTCAGAGCGGGAAGATCATGTCTCTCACAACTTTTGGAACACTATGACAACATTCTTAAAGCGCTAGAAGAAAAGAAAAACGTGGATGTCATTTACACCGATTTTGCTAAGGCATTTGATAAATGTGACCATGGTATAATAGCCCACAAACTGAAAGCAAAGGGTATAACTGGGAAAATCGGACGGTGGATATACAATTTCCTCGTAAACCGAAAACAATCGGTAGCAGTAAACCAAGTCACTCTGAGCCTTCGGATGTCAAAAGCTCAGTGCCCCAAGGAACAGTGCTAGCGCCCCTTCTGTTCCTCATACTAATTTGCGACATAGATACCAACACGAGACACAGTACGGTGTCGTCTTTTGCTGATGACACAAAATTAAGCAAGATAGTAAACACACAAGAGGACACGGGCCGACTGCAGGAAGACATGAATGTAGTGTTCCAGTGGACCAGGGAAAACAACATGCAATTCAATGAGGAAAAATTCCAATTAATACGGTACGGATATAATAATGGTGTTAAAGAAATTACAAATTACTTAACAGAATCTAACCACATAATAGAACGGAAAGACAGTGTGAAAGACCTTGGGGTATTAATGTCTGAAAATATGGGTTTCAAAGTACATAACCAGGTCAAAGTGGCGGCTGCAAAACGTCTAACGGGTTGGATTCTGCGTACTTTTAAAACACGCGGTGAATTGCCTATGATAACGCTCTTCAAATCTCTAGTGCTACCGCGGCTTGAATACTGTAGCGTATTAACATCCCCATACAAAGCAGGTGAAATAAATGACGTAGAGAGTGTACAAAGAAATTTCACTTCGCATATAAGTTCGATAAAACATCTACACTATTGGGAGCGTTTAAGAGCACTGAATCTGTACTCACTGGAACGTAGAAGAGAACGTTACCTAATAATATACACGTGGAAAATCGCAGAGGGTTTAGTACCAAACCTACATACTCCGATAGTCATGAAATTCAGTGATAGGAGAGGCTGGGAATGCGAAATCCCCCGGATGAATAACAGGGGTGCTATGGGCTCTCTACGAGAGGGCTGGTTATCACACAGAGGCCCACGTCTCTTCAACAAACTCCCACGGCGAGTAAGAGACATGAGGGACATCTCGTTAGACAACTTCAAGAGAGCCCTAGATGTCGAACTGCAAAAAGTGCCAGACGAGCCCATCCTCGCAAGGGAGCGAGCTGTCGCTTCAAACAGTCTACTGCACCAAATCACCACCCATAACGAGGGGCGTCGCGCTCCTTGGTGCCGCTAGAGGAGCGGCGAACACATCCAAAGAAGAAGAAGAGGTACAAAAGGTTAGCAAAATTCATGGTGGATCCAACGTTTCACAAGTAAACATCTTGCATCTTCAGGGAATGGAGAGGTAATGATTAGAATAGGGACAAAGCATCATATTTATACATAATTCGAGGATCAAATTCCCTGAAGATGCAAGATGTTTACTTGTGAAACGTTGGATTTACCATGAATTTTGCTAACCTTTTGTACCTCATCTCTGAACCCCAGAGGAAAATTGTTAGAACTATTGAAAGCTGTAACAATAAAATCCTGAATGCTGAAACTGCTATTGCTTTTAACCTCGTCTGTTTAAAAGAGAATCTATTACCTGGCTATACTAACATATATATATATATATATATATATATATATAATATATATATATATATATATATATATATATATATATATATATATATTTACTGTATATAAACCGTTTTTAACTAAGAGATTCAATATTGCAGAATTCTAGGTCGCAGAGTTGTGTAAGCATTTTTTTATTTTTTTTTTATTTATTTATTTTTTTTGTAATGCAAAAAACTGCACATCCATTTTATTAATGGGCTTTTCCGGTGTATTGATACAGTACGCATATGATATTATGCAATGTACAGTATAAGCAATCCCTCAACGACAAACGTAATGAAGCCATAGAACTCTTAAATTATGATCTAAATACTATCTCCAATTGGGGCAGAGAAAACCTTGTTACCATTAATGCTTTCAAAACCCAATTTCTCCATCTATCTACCCGTAAGGAACTCCCAGCGGATTATCCCTTATTCCTCAACAATACAAAAATCAATCCTTCATCTTCTCTCAATATTCTTGGTGTCTCCTTTTCTTCTGCTCTCAGTTGGAAGGACCATATTACCAGTCTTCCTAAGGCAGCCTCCCAGAAGCTGGGTGTGCTCAACCGCCTTAAGGGGTTCTCTTCCCCTGCACAGCTTCTTGCTCTGTACAGGGGCATAGTGCGTCCTTGTATTGAGTATTGTTCACATGTGTGGGGAGGTTCCTCTCACACCGCTCTCCTAGACGAAGTTGAAATGAAGGCCTTTCGTATCATTAACTCCCATCCACTCACCAACTCTCTGCAATCTCTCTCTCTCCGCCGCAATGTTGCATCTCTCGCTATTCTATCGCTAGTATAATAATCAGTGTTCCTCAGAGCTTTCCCAGTGTATACCACCTCCTTTACGTAGGGCACGTGGTACCCGTCTTGCAACTCAATCCCACCCCTACTCTGTGCAACTCTCCAACCCAAGAGTGAAACGTTACTCTCAAACTTTCTTCTACTCAACAGCTGAGCTCTGGAACTCTCTCCCAGAATCAGTCTTTCCCTCTTCCTATGACTTAAATTGCTTCAAACTCAGTGTGTCCAGGCATTTTGGCTCGATCGTCCCTTGATTTTTGCCCTGTCACTCTTTCAACTATGGGGGAGTCACTCGCTATAGGCAGTTCTGCCTTTTGACTCCCTCAATCACATAGAAAAAAAGAAAAAGAAAAACATTTTGTATTTAGTTGTTTAATCCTATGTGGTCCTACTTGTCATAGTTGTATTATTTAACCCTTTGGCTGCGGCTATCTTTGGGCTATTTAGGGCATATTCAGGCACTCCTGAATGATAAATCAAGCATCTGCATTAAATGAAGTGTATTCTGCCGAAAACTAGGCGAAAATGGCTTCAAAATGACACCAGAACGGACCCTGTACGTTGGCTGGTTCACCCGCAGTGGTCCCAGTGAAACATGGAAACCCCGCTATTATGTAACACTCGCTCGCTTGGCTACACTGGTGAGAGAGACAGAGAGAGACCCGCACGAGACACAGCCTAGTTCAGTAAGCTGCTCGGTGCTCTGAGGGTCGGAAATTGCTGTAACTTGCCAAAACATTCCAGAACGTCACCCGCAGCGAAAGGGTTAAGTAAGGATTATATTGTACACAAGAACCATCAGGCTGGTTCAAGTGGGCCATCTGTTGGTGTCGGTAGGTACCGGATGTAATTTAGTTAGTCCGATTCTAACTATTAAGGGAGTAACATCTATCTCTCTCTCATTTCTCTTTATTGGCATTTGCTTATTTAATTTTCTGTCATGGCATATATTTATTCATTGGCATATTAACGTAACATCAGACGGATTCTAAGGGGTGTGTGTGGTTTGGCTGTCCCTCGTATTGTGACTGCATATTTGTGTGTTTTTCCATATAATGTGTTTCTTCTCTTCTGTGTTTAGCCGCACCCTTGGCTTTGCTAAGGGAGCCAGTATAGTTTGGCATTGGTGGAGGGGTAAGATAGTTATTCCTAGCTGGCATAATAGCTAGAATTAGTACGCTTTAGCATTTTATTTTATTCCTGCAATGGCGTGTGTTTATTCCCAGTCTATCATTATTTATTTTTGTGTATTGTTTTATTTCGGGGTCTAGTCTATTGGGAATGCCTGGTTCGAAGTAGAGGGTGGAGGACTTCGATAGTCTTCTGCTACAGGGAGGATTACTTCGGCCCAGGCCATCTGATGGACTCGACAAAATAGACTTTGGCGTTTTATACATGTGCTACAGTGCACCGCAAGTAGGCTGTGTTTACCTACCTGGGTATTATTTTTCTGCTTAACACGGGCACTGGCACAATTATAAAAACCCGTTGAATTGAAGTAGGCTTAGGACGCCTCAATTTTTTTTAAGAGAACTACAGTAGGTGGGTAGTGGTTGATAGGTGTTAGTTTGATCCTTGATTCATTCGTTTATGCTTGATACTTGCTTCATTATTTTGGCATCCATTGTTGGCATGTATTTACCGTAATTTTATTAAAGTAGATTAAATTAGAGCTTTCTCTTCCTTGTGCAGCTTAGAAAGGATCCTCCTTAGTATTGCTATTCGGTACTGAGTGTTGATGATAGTTGTGGCTCAAGATATCTTTTCACCACAACTAGGGTTTCCAGTTATGCATTGTTTATATAACGGAACCAGTTGGGGGATTGTCTGCACCTTTGGTCCCCAGAGAGCCTGGAAGTTGCTAACGAGCTCTGTTTTGTTGCGATGGCTGTGTTACGAGTTGACGCTACGGAGGTGCTGAGTATTTAATTGTCTGTGTTAGTCCAAGGACTAGAAGCCTCTACTGTCAGTCGTAACAGTGGCGACGCTGAAAAGTGGCTGGTGCGTTTTTCAGTTCATATGGCATTACTTTACACTGTTACACAGCACCTGCCACAATAAAACTGGCAACTTGCTCTGCGCGAGGTGTCAAGGGGACCTGCCAATAGCCCTTCTCTAAGTCCACCTTAGTGATGTACCAGGCAGTCCCTATAGAGTCAACGGAATCATCTACCCGAGGGAGAGGGTATGAATCAGTGCGGGAGAGGTTGTTCACGCGCCTGAAGTCAATACAAAAACGCACTCTGCCACCTGGTTTAGGCTGCAGGGTAACGGGAGAGGCCCACTCACTCCACACACGCTCTATCAAACCCTTCTCCAAGATACAATCTACAGTAGTTCGGCCTGAAGGGTTTGAGCTCGGGCAGGATTCAGACGATAGGGAGCCAGCTTTATTGGTATATTATCCTCCACATCAATGTTGTGGTCCATGACATTGACTCGTGGACCGCCCAAGTGGTCAGCCCAGTCGCATCCCAAAACACCAAAAGATACTGTGACAATCGACTAAACAAAGCCTGGCTACTGGACTCGTCGAGATGCACCAGCTTAGCCCACAAAGCCTCTGAATTGTTCTTACACCAGGCCCCAGCCGACACCGCATCGGGAAAATTCCCCTGAAAAATATATCCCTCCACCTCCTCCTTCGTGTCTAATACAGCCAGGACCTGCACACTAACATCCTGAGACTTGTTGACTGCAACTCCAACGTTCCCTTTTCCCAACCACTGGTCCTTTGAATGTGCCTGTCCAGCCCAAGAATCGGCAAGCTTGGAGGTCCTCTGTACATCGACAGGAGAATCGCGCCCCCCTACATTGGCTATGCTAAATGCGCGCACTGCCTGCGCGGAGCCAGTGTCATCTTCATCCCCAGAAACACGGTTTAAAAAATGCTAACAAGCAAGCATGGCTCTGTCACTCTTTGAAATCTGGGGGAGGCACTCGCTGCAGGAAGTTATGCCTTTTGTTTCCCTCATTCAAATAGAAAAAAAAAATCAGAACCAGGGGAAAACAGTCGGGGGACGATAATATGGTTTTAACATGTTGACATGACATAACTGGTGTGCTTTCTTGCGGTCAGGGGTAGCTACAAGGTAATCCAGATCTCCCACCTTTTTATTATCTTGTAGGGCCCACTAAACTTCCCTCTCAATGGCTGACCAACCAAGGAAAGGAGCACAAGCACATCCTCATCTGGCGCAAACTTCCTCAACTTAGCTTTCTGATCATACCGTGCTTTCATCTTACGCTGCGCCCCAACAAGATTAACCTGAGCAAAATGGAGAGCCGTGACCAACCGTTCACGGGTCTTCATAACAAAGTCCAACAGACCAACCATTGGGACTTGCACATCTCCTTCCCAGGCCTCCCACACCACCGCCAGAGGACCTCAACCCCTGTGCCCAAACACCAACTCATTGGGCAAAAACCCTAGGGCTTCCGAGGGGACCTCCCGGATGGCAAAAATGACTAAGGGAATTGCTTGGTCCCAATCACGGTCCTGGTCAAAGCAGAACTTGCGCAGTGCCAACTGAAGAGTTTTATGTGCTCTCTCAAGTGCTCCTTGAGTCTGAGGATGGTAGGCAGATGATAGGATCTGCTCAACTCCAATTTCCTGCAACAATTGTTTGAGCGTGTTAGAGGTGAAATTTGACCAACGGTCAGACTGGATCTTTTTTGGGAGTCCAAAACGGGTGAAAAAATCTAGCAATTTACGATTGATTACTTTAGTACGTAAGCTAGGCACTGGAATAGCCTCTGGATACCTAGTGGCAACATCCAGAATGGTAAACAAGTGCTGGTTTCGGGCTGAAATGCTGGGCAAGGGTCCCACCATATCAATGATGACACGGAGAAAAGGGATACCTACAGCGGGTATAGGCTGTAAAGGCGCAACAGGAATACTCTGGTTAGGTTTCCCCACCAGCTGACACACATGACCCGAATGTAGGAAGTCTGCTACCACTGCAGACATTCGTGGCCACCAAAAATACTGCGACAACCTGCCAAGCGTTTTCCTGACTCCAAGTTGGACTGCCAGAGGAGTTGCATGGGACAGGTGTATCAGCTCTTGTCGAAACACCTGCGGCACCACCAGATGGTCAAACAACTCCTCATCCAGAATCCCCACGTCTGAACAACAACCCTTCACATACAAAAATTCCCCTGCACTATCAGAACGGTTACACACCTTGCCCACCTGGCCAAAGAGAGGTACCAACTCCTCATCTGCCTGTTGGCACCGCATTAATGCAGCTGGCGCCATCGCCGCTAATCCACCATGCGACATATACTGGGGAAAGGTCGATGGCGAAGCGTTAACTGGGCCACCCGTAGGGCCCCCATTATCGCCTTCCTCACCACCTCTGGCACCAGAGTCTACTAAAGGACCTGAGTTAACAAGCATCCTAGTATCACACAAATCACTCTGGGCACCAACACAGTTCGTGGGAGATATTGGTAATGATCACTCTTGGCTGTCCACTCCCTCCTCTGAACTATCTATCATGTTATCCACTCTGTTTTCCTCCTTAACAAATTCATCCTGGCTCGCGACCTTGGCCATTGACGCATTGCAGCACACACAGGATAAATCTCAGAGTAGTGGTCCTCGGGAGCATCAGGCAGTATAAAACTGGAGAAACACAATGGCGGTGGGAAAACCTGGTCATCCGCCATATCATCACCAAGCAAAAAGTGCACTCCTTCCATGGGCAAAGTCTCTTCGACTGCCACAGGTGCAGAAGAAGTCACTACAGGGCACCTCAATGACATCTGAACCAGGGGTTACATGCTTCAGAATTAACCCCACGCACCAGCACAAAGTCGTCCCCTTTAGTTTCCATCCCAGGCAACTGGACACACAAAGACTGCCGGGCCCCCCGAGTCCCTGAACACCTTAACAGGGAAGACTTGTCCATTTTCCAGCTCTACCTCCGCGTCATGCAAAAAGGTACGCCCCCAAGCCTGCAGGTCCTCCGAACTACTACCAGCGATACTCGGGGAGTCCCCAACTGGGCTCACAGTCGTCTGGTCTGGGCGGGTCCCCTTAATGGACTCCTTCCCGACTTACAAAGGAGTACAAAGGATATCAAGCAACAACAGGACTAGTGACCCCTCTAGGCTGCTTGTTCTCCAAATCACTGAGGATCAAGTGTCCAAACAGTGGTTTAGAGTGGATAAGAGAACACTGGAAAGGGAACTACTGCCCTGGAACTAATGTCTGTGGCAGGATTAGGAAGTTAGTAGGGGACAGATGGGTTAGTAACTGAGGGTGGAATAAAATAAAGTTTTTAATTTACAAACGCAGTCAGTCTCGGGTTTGAGGCAAGATATTTGTCTAGGCGAACTTTAAAGGAATCAACGGTTCTGCAGTCTATAACGTCTCGGGGAAGCCCATTCCACAAGTTGACAACTTGATTGAAGAAGAAATTCTATGATTCGTGTGAGTTAAAAGATTTACCAATAATTTTGCAACCGTTTCCCCGCGTGTAATTAGAATGGTCGATAGTGAATTACTTACTACAGTTCATATTGTCGATGCCTTTAATGATTTTGAACACTTGAATTAAGTCGCCTCTATATCTGCGCTGGGTTAAAGGACATAGATTTAATTCTCTAAGACGCTCCTTGTATGGTTTGTTCTTTAGGCTAGGTATCATTTTGGTAACTCTACGTTGAACTCGTTCTAGCTTGTCTATATCTTTTTGGTAATAAGGGCACCAGGATTGAACGCAGAATTCCAAAAGAGGGCGGACTAAGGAATTGTAAAGGGTTAGGATAACTTCTTTGGATTTATGCTCAAATGACCTGCCTATAAAGCCAATAATTTTGTTTGCTTTCTTAACAACATTTGAACATTGTTGACTCGGTTTTAGGTTACTCGATATTGTTACTCCCAGATCGGTTTCTCTGTCTACACTCTTAAGCTGAGTGCCATTCATCGAATAGTTTGCTTTCTCATCTTGGTATCCGATATGTAGTACTTTACATTTATCCGCATTGAAACTCATTTGCCAAATTTGGGACAAACATGACAACCATTGTGTTGCATATCGTCAACTTGTTCTTTTGAAAGTACGCTATTTGCCATTTTGTATCAGCAAATTTTGAGATTGTACAGATGAAACCCTTATCTATGTCATCGATGTAAATTAGAAAGATAATTGGTCCTAGTACCGATCCCTGGAGTACCCCGCTACTTACATTGGTCCATTTAGATGCCTTACCGTTTATGACTACTCTTTGCTTTCTGTCACTGAGCCAATTTTCTATCCATTTCAACACACCGTCTTGTATTCCTTGCTCTTTTAGTTTTAGCAGTAAACGTTTGTGGGGAACTTTGTCAAAGGCCTTTTGAAAATCAAGGTATATAATATCTACAGCTTTACTCTCATCGTAGAGGTTGAGGATATCGTGGAAGAAGTCTAAGAGGTTTGTTAAGCAGGAACATTTGTTACGAAAGCCGCATTGAGTATCTTTAACTCTTAACTGGCAGGGCCCGCCTTAAGTCGGGCTCCAATTTGCAGCAAGTTAGGAGCATTATTAAGGCTTTTAAAGGGTTAAAATCGAGAGCAAATGGCCGGGAGCGCAGCAGGCCACACGTCCGACACCCAGGGCTTACCGCCGCCCACTGACTCACGCTCCCTCTGTTCTCGAGAGGCCGGCAGTGTTGCCAGTAGTGAGCGTAGAGGGAAAAAATATGCCGCTATACGCTAAACTCCCATGTTAGTGGTACCACTGCGTGAGAATGACGAGTGCCACGTAGCTCGTTCTGGTCTCATTTTGAAGCTTTTAGCGCCTAGTTTTTTGCTGAATACATTTCTTTTCATGCAGATACTTGATTGATCATTCAGGAGGGCCTGAATATGCCCAAAATAGCCCAAAACCCCCCGCTAGACAAGGTTAAGTACGTTATTTTCCTCTAAGTGATTTACGAGTCTGTCTCTTATGAGTGTTTCTAGCATTTTACATACAACTGAGGTTAAGCTGATTGGACGATAGTTACTGGGTAGGGATTTGCTGCCTTGTTTGAATATCTGTGTTACGTTGGCTAGCTTCCACTGATAAGGCATAGTTCCAGACTGCAAGGATTTATTGAATAGCAATGTCAGTGGTCTGGAGAGCTCATCCTTAGCTTCCTTTAGAACTCTAGGTGACGATTTATCATTCAATTTGTTTCCATACCGGTCCACTGTTACCTCTCTCCATCTGAATTTCCTTCAAATATTCACTAACATTGGCTTCCTTGTAACACGTTTGTTTGTTCTTATCGCGGTATTATGTATATTTATTTCCTAGCCCTTGTTCCACCTCATTCTACACTTGTTCTGTTCTTACTTGTATTTAGTATCTCTATTTTCGTATCTACTTTAACTTTCTTATTACCTATGGTCCACTATTCCATGCCTATTTCCATCTAGTATTGTAGATAACTCATTATTTATTCCCCCCACCCTCCCCTCCCCTCCTTTAACTCCTCTACCCCACCAATATTGTGATATATACGCCACCTTACAGTAAAGTATCTATACCAGTATACTGCAGTATTTTGTTAGTTTTCGTCTTTACAATAACGTACCTAATTCTCCCTTTATTAATGTATTACACGCTCTACCTACTCAACTCCTTCAACCGACCCCCTATATTCCCGTCTACTATACTCGTTGTATATTCCCGTCAACTATACTCGTTGTATATTCCCGTCTACTATACTCGTTGTATATTCCCGTCTACTATACTCGTTGTATATTCCCGTCTACTATACTCGTTGTATATTCCCGTCTACTATACTCGTTGTATATTCCCGTCTACTATACTCGTTGTATATTATAATTGTATATTCCCGTCTACTATACTCGTTGTATATTCCCGTCTACTATACTCGTTGTATATTCCCGTCTACTATACTCGTTGTATATTCCCGTCTACTATACTCGTTGTATATTCCCGTCTACTATACTCGTTGTATATTCCCGTCTACTATACTCGTTGTATATTCCCGTCTACTATACTCGTTGTATATTCCCGTCTACTATACTCGTTGTATATTATAATTGTTTTTCTACCTTAGCTTTCCTCACTTCCCAATCTGCTTCCCCCACCAATATTCACTTTTAGCTTTCTCCCCTCCCGTCACCACCACCGCCCTTCTCCTGTCCTTCCCCTTGTGTAGTCACCTGGACCCTACTATTAGCTCCCCTCCTGGGCTCCCTTTGATCCTGCCTCCTCTCAGGTTCGCTATATAACTGTATATCGGGTTCTTTGGTTTGTTTCATATATCTGTATCTGTGAGTTACCCTACCCAATCTCTCTACATCCCTTGTTACTTACTTATATGCCTATTTGCTTTCGTCCATACGCCATTTGACAGCCCTTTGACCTCTCGTATTCTTTCTTTACACAAACGTTACTGATTTATTCATGAGTTATTTATCTATTGTTATTTGGAATTAGTATATAATTAATTGTTCACCTGGATGTTTTAATTGTTCAACAACTTTCCCATCTTGTCTTCATTCGTAAAATATATTACAAACCTTGCTCTCTCTTTCATCCGCCCACACCGATTTTTCCATTAATCAGATTTTGCCTGCCTTAAGTATTGTTTCAGTAAACTGTTATATTTCCTACGTTTGCATTTAAACCCTTCAATACAAGAGGCTATACAAAATCCAAATGCAGTTTCATGAATGTTGCTGAAGTAGTTGAATTCTGCAATTGATAGGAAGGAACAACTGAAAACACATCTAGGCTACTTAACCCTTGTTTACAGTTCTTTGCTCATTTGGATATCATCATTTAATGTTACTTCATTCCAATGGTAATGGCGTCCTTACAACTGAAAGTGTCAGGCTGCCTCGTTTCCCAGTTGAGGTTTCAAAGTATCTGTGTATTTTTTCGGGCACACAGTCGTTTATTATATCAAATTATCACTACTTTAAGCTTTAAACACTACCCAGGTGAATGTTAGGATGAAGTTCCGATGAACCATTTCACTTGGATATGTCTAACTGGCAACTTAAATTACACCTGGCGACAAGTTAAACATATTCAACTTCAATCGTCGCTAGCGGATGTGTCCCACATTGGCAAACTTTGTCAGCGAACCCGCTGCAAATGGGAATTGAGTGTGTTGGCCAATCATCGCCCATCAATTCGCTAATTATACCCAAATGCGCCCAACGGTCAACAAAATATAAAAAAGTGATTCAAATCAAAATTTGTTGGAACGCTGCAAGGCAATAGTGGGATTCACACGGCATGCGCACGGCATATGCAGCGGTATCGCCTTCTTCGTCAAAATTTGTCGCCCATGCAAATACAGAGAATACATGCGAATGCCAGGTAGCATTATGCAAATTTTGGGTTCCACTCATACTGCAATTCTTGAAAGAGTAGTCAAAAGCATTTCACCTCATCAATTCACTTCCTCTTACTGGTTCCCTACACCCGCCTTTCAACACAGTCCCACTCCTATTCTGTCCAGCTCTCCAACCCAAGAATTAGTAATGTTTTCGACCTTTCTTCTACTCAACAAGTAAACTCTGGAACTCTTTCCTTCATCCTATGAATTCAACTGCTTTAAACTTCGTATGTCCAGGCATTTAACCCCAACGTCCCTTGAATTTGGCTCTCTGTCAGTTTATATATATATATATATATATATATATATAATATATATATATATATATATATATATATATATATAAATATATATATATATATATATATATATATATATATATATATATATATAATATATATATATATATATATATATATATATATATATATATATACATATTGAGTAGAGCCTCTGCGGGAGACCTAGGGCACCTCAATTTCCATAGTAGAAGGACAATGAGGGAAATAACGCCGGGAAGCATCTTAATTTATTCAAATGTTCGGCACCTCATGGAGCCATCATCAGGAACTATATATACCCTAAAAAAGAGATCAGACTCAGTAAACAATCAAGTAGGGCTAAATATTAATAATTGAAAATACAAATTAAAAATTAAAAATATCATACAATTCTAGTTACATGATTCTAGTTACATATCTTAAAATAAATTATTCTTAAAATCATCTAATAGGAAATTTACTACCCTCTAATAGACAGGACATTGAAAAAAACATATGAAAATCTGGACATCGTTCAAATCATAAAGGAAAATCAACGATTAAGTATCAAGCGGGGAACAAGCACAAGGTCGGTACAAGAGAATAGGACAACAAATGTAAAAAAGAATGAATTAATAAATACTTATGAGTTACTGCTGACTAGGGAAAGTAAAGGAGGCCTAAATAGTTTATATTAATCCTAAATCATCTAAATAACACAAACATTAAATCTCAAGAATAAAATACAAAATGACTAATTTTAGAATTATAAAGAATTAGAAAGATAATCGATCCTAGTACCGATCCCTGGGGTACTTCGCTACTTACATTGGTCCATTTAGATACCTTACCGTTTATGACTACTCTTTGCTTTCTGTCGCTGAGCCAATTTTCTATCTATTTCAACACGCCGTCTTGTATTCCATGCGCTATTAGTTTTAGCAGTAAACGTTTGTGGGGAACTTTGTCAAAGGCATTTTGAAAATCAAGGTATATAATATCTACAGCTTTACTTTAATCATAGAGGTTGAGGATATCGTGGAAGAAGTCTAAGAGGATTGTTAAGCAGGAACGTTTGTTACGAAAGCCGTGTTGAGTATCTTTAAGTATGTTATTTTCCTCTAAGTGATTTACGAGTTTCTCTAGCATTCTACATACAGCTGAGATTAAGCTAATTGGACGATAGTTACTGGGTAAGGATTTGCTGCCTTTTTTTTAAATATCGGTGTTACGTTGGCGAGCTTCCACTGATCAGGCATAATTCCAGACTGCAAGTATTTATTGAATAGCAATGTCAGTGGTTTTGAGAGGTCATCTTTAGCTTCCTTAATAACTCAATTTAAGCATACATTCATACTAACAGGGTTAAAATGAAATCACACTGGTAATTGTTTTCGGCAATCGAAACTGTGTATGTCTATCATTCACAAAAGGATAATTTGAATTATAATTAGTTGGTAGGCTTATAAGTAGATTATTAATTATTATGTTCTATCCAACAACCAACTCTACTCCTAAAATCGATTAATGAAATTAAACACACACATGTGGCAGTCCGTGGATTCGAACCCAGGACGCTCACACCGAAAATCAACACCTTATGCATTGCACCACAACGACAGTTTAAGAATGGTGGACACTGCCTACGATTTATTATGCAACTTCGAATCCTGCATATCAATCTAAGCATGTACACACATCCCAACTGCAACTCACGTAGGCTATGCATATGTGAATGGAAAGAACCTTAACCACTAGGGAAGTCCTCTCGATAAATTACTCCTGAACCAATAGCAATTATTATGTTCTATCGAACAACCAACTTTACTCCTAAAATCGATTAATGAAATTTAACACACACATGTGGCAGTCCGTGGATTCGAACCCAGGACGCTCACACCGAAAATCAACACCTTATGCATTGCGCCACGAAGATAAAGATAAACTCGTTGGCATCTTTCCCCTTGACCTTTGATTTACTGTTCTGGTCGAGAATATGTGGTGCGATTGGTAGCATAAGGTAGGAGTCGTTCCTGGGATAGCCTAGGTGAAATACCGAATATTATCTCATAATGGGAATATCCGGTAGTTCTGCAAACTGTAGTATTAATTCCCCAAATTATTTCTGGTAATAGTTCTGGCGATTCTCTGGTTATCTCTTCCCATTGTGAACTCAGATTAGCTCTTACACAATTTGAAAGTAACTATATGATTTCTCTCGGCATACAGCGTTCACTTGTGGCCAGTACAGGGAGGTATGCCGAATCGGGTATCCCAAGGTATCCCCCAAATGTTGCCAGATCTTGTTATTGAATTCTCTAACCCTATCACTCATAATGGACTCAAGAGATTTCAACGTTCACCACTGCCAATGGCTCCCCTCTCGCACTAATGACTAACCTGGTGGACAAGCCTACGTCTTATCTATCAAAAATGACCTAGAACCCGTATCCCGGATCGCTTCGGAGATCGGGCCCAAATTCTTGACTTATTTCTAACTTCTAACCCTTCTTCTTATACTGTCAATCTGTTCCCTCCTTTGGGCTCCTCCGACCATAACTTATCTCCGTCACTTGTCCTATCTCTTCAGTACAGCCACCCAATCCTCCCAGCCGGTGGCGCTTGTGGCATTTTGGCGCTGCCGACTGGGAGGCTCTCAGGCAGTACTTCTTTGATTTCCCATGGAATGACTTCTGCTTCCATGGCCGAGGACTCTCAGAGATTTCTGAACGCAATTCCGAGGTAATCCTCTCGGGCATGGAAGCGTTTATTCCATTTTCTTTCTCTCAGTCTAATGCAAAAAAATCTTTCTTTACTCACGCTTGTTATACTGCTGTCCACAACAAGGAGGAAGCATTCAAACGGTACCGACGCCTTAAAACTCAAAAATCTCATTCTTCCTATGTTTCTGCCCGGAATCAAGCCAAATCTGTTCTTCGACTTGCCAAGCACTCTTTCATCAATAATAAATGCAATGAACTATCCATCTCTAGCTCTTCCCAAGCTTTCTGGCATCTAGCCAAAAACCTCTCCAACAATTTGTCGTCCTCGTCTTTCCCTCCCCTTTTCCACTCTGAAGGCACAACCATCACTTCTTCCTCTGACAAAGCTGAACTCTTCGCTCAACCTTTTGCTAGAAACTCTACCTTGGATGATTCCGGTACTATTCCTCCCTCTCCACCCCGCTCTCTCCTACTTATGCCTAATATCCTAATCTCTTCTAAAGATGTACTTTCTACCCTCTCTGGGCTTAATACTAAGAAGGCGTACGGTCCAGACGGTGTTCCTCCTGTTGTACTTAAAAATTGTGCTTCCGTGCTGACCCCCTGCCTAGGCAAACTAGTTCGTCTTTGTCTCTCCTATAACGTCTTCCCTTCTTGCTGGAAGTTTTCTCTCATTCAACCTGTCCCAAAGAAGGGTGACTGTTCTCAACCCTCGAACTGTCGTCCAATTGCTCTCATCTCTTGTATCTCTAAAGTTTTTGAAAATATTATTGCTTCCAAATTTCTTAAGCATTTCTCTTCTCATTATCCCGCTCTCAGATCGCCAGTATGGCTTCCTTAACCCTTAAAAAGCGGCTCACCACTTAAGTCGAGTTAAATATAGCTGGACTATGTGGCGGCGCTCGACATAGGTCGAGTGGCAATTTCAGCACGTAATGTGGCTGAGAGAGAGAGACAAGTGGTGGCAGGAGACTAGCGAGCGTATGACTGCTCCAGACCACCGCGGCGAACCTACTGACACAAATCTCAGCTCCCTCCTCCCTCTCTCACTCGCTACATACTCAATTATGTACCGAAAGTACCGAATTACCTGCTTTTTGCACTCGCGTTGCACGGTTATTGCAAGAAAACTATCCATCATACAAGGATCATTATGGTGTCATTCGAAAGCTCTGTTTATGCCCTTTCAGGGATAGATACTTGTTTTACGTTCTGGGTCTTATTTAGGCATGAAAATGATCACGTAAACAGCCCTATTTTGGCTAAAAACACCCCGCTGGGCGGTACACATAAATAAACCGCATAGGCCGCTCGTAAGGTGTTAAGGGATATTCTACTGGTGATCTTCTTTCATATCTTACTAACTCTTTGTCATCCAACTTTCGGGACTTCGTTGAGACTTTTTATGTTGCACTAGGCATATCGAAGGCCTTCGATAGAGTCTGGCACACATCTTTAATATCCAAACTGCCCTCCTTCGGTTTCTGTCCCTCCATCTGTACCTTTGTCTCTAATTTCCTATCCGGCCGTTCCATAGCTGCGGTTGTGGAAGGCCATCGCTCACTACTTTATCCTATCAACTCCGGTCTTCCTCAGGGTTCTGTCCTATCTCCTATTCTCTTTTTAATTGTCATAAACAATCTTATCAACTGTACATCCAGTCCCATCCATTCATATGCAGACAACTCTACCCTACACCACTCAATTAGTTTTCCAGAACGCCCCAGCCAGCAGTCCCTCAAAAGCAAATGTAATGAAGCTATAAAACACTAACCTTCTGATCTAACTAGTATTTCCAATTGGGGTAAAGAAACCCTTGTTGCATTTAATGCTTCCAAGACTCAATGTATCCATCTTACTACCCGTCAGGAACCTCCAGAGGACTATACCTTATTCTTCAACAATACGAAAATTAACCCTTCATCTTGTCTCGATGTTCTCGGTGTCTCTTTTTCTTCTGCTCTCACTTGGAAGGACCATATTATCAGTCTCGCTAAGGCAGCCTCCCAGAACCTGGGTGTGCTCAACCGCCTCAAGGGGTTCTTTACCCCAGCGCAGCTTCTTGCTCTGTATAGGGGCACAGTGCGTCCTTGTATTGAGGATTGTTCACATATGCGGGGAGGATCCTCTCACACTGCATTCACCAACTCTCTGCAATCTCTCTCTCTTCGCCGCAATGTTGCAACTCTCCTGCTATTCTATCGGTACTACAATAATCAGTGTACCTCAGAGTTTTCCCAGTGTATACTCCCTCCTCTACGTAGGGTACATAGTACCCGCCTTGCAACACAATCGCACCCCTACTCTGTGCAACTCTCCAACCCAAGAGTGAAACGCTATTCTCAGACTTTCTTCAATTCAACTGCTGAGCTCTGGAACTCTCTCCCAGAATCAGTCTTTCCCTCTTCGTATAACTTAAATTGCTTCAAACTCAGTGTGTCCAGGCATTTTAGCTCGAACGTCCCTTGATTTCGGCCCTGTCACTCTTTTAAATTCTGGGGGAGGCACTCACTGCAGGCAGTTATGCCTTTTGTCTCCCTCATTAACATAGAAAAAAAAAATAACAAATATTACTATATCGAATATACTCTTTGCCACGGTCTGAGCGCTTTTGTCCTGGATGGCACAAGCAACCGTATATATTGAGAAGACATCAACACAGGTTAATATGTACCTTTTGTTCTTCTTTCTTGGCAGGGGACCCACAATATCTACAGACAACTTGTCCCAGTGCTTCCCAGCAAAAATGTACCCTGCTTGTTGTTTGGGTCCTCGTCCATCCTTCCCTCTCTGACACCCTAAACAACTTTGAACTACTTCCTTGACTATTTTTGTCAGCCCGGGAGGTCCAGTACCTTTCATTGAACTGCCTCAAAACTCTAGTCTGGCCTAAATGAGCCTCCTTCCATGTAAGTATCTCAATCATGTGTTTAGCCTCAGAATAATCTAAAACTACACGATCTTTAGAGTCCCTCCAGGCCCCATCAGAAAACCGAAATGTATCTCCCTGGTTTTGTGTAGGCTCCTTTTTCTTCTTTCCCCGCTGTGTGGATTGTACCGGGGCTATAGGTAACCTGGATAATTCATCAGCATTTGTATGTAGTTTGTCCGGTTGATGCCTAACATCGAATGAATATTCCTCCAGAATCCTTCCACCTAACAAATAATCCGTCTTCTGTCTTCATCTTTCGGAGCCACTGTAAGCTGTGATAGTCAGTGATTACTTCAAACTGTACTCCGGCTAAATAGGGTCGAAAGTATTGCACTGCCCACACTAAAGCTAAACATTCTTTCTTGGAAACACTGTAATTCTTTTCACCTTTATTTATGGTCCTACTGGCACAGGCCACTATACCTTCCTTGCCATCAACCTTCTGTGCCAATACTGCCCCTAGCCCTTCATCAGAGGCGTCGGTGTACAGCTGGAAAGGTTTAGTGAAATTGGGATGACAATTAATGGGGTTAGAGGTTAACTTTTGTTTTAATGTTTCAAAAAGCCTCATGGCAACTTTGGTCCTAGTCGAACTTTCTTCCTTTCGAGTCTCTTGGTCATAGGTCGAGCGAGTTTGGAAAATCTTGGTACGAATCTTCGATAGTAAGTGGCCATCCCTAGAAATGCTCTGATCCCTTTGACAGTGGTAGGTGGAGATTTCTGCGATGGCTCTCACTTTAAAGGGATCAGGTTGGATACCTTTCTTTGAAACCACATGTCCTAAGTATGCCACCTTGCGTGGCCCTAGTTGGCACTTAGAATAGTTTAATTTTAATCCTGCCTTCCGAATTCTATCTAATACTTCTCACAGCATGTCAATGTGCTCCTCCCAACTGCTCGAGAATATTATGATGTCATCTAGGTAGGCCAGACAAGTCCGCCAAGTTAGTCCCCTCAGTACTTCATCCATAACCTTTGTGAAACTCGCTGGCCCATTACAAACTCCAAACGGTAGAACCGTGAACTGGTAGAATTTACCTTCGCTCGTAGCGAACGCGTTTTTTACCTGTTCCTCTGATTTAACCGGTACCTGCCAGTAACCCGATTTGCAAATCTAGAGTAGAAAACCACGTAGATTCGTTGAGCGACTGGACATCTTTTATTGTGACGACATAATTCAGTTTCCTGTAATCCACACAAAACCGAGTAGACATATTTTTTTTCTTTACTAGGACTACTGGTGATGACCACGAACTGTATGATTCCACTACTATCCCTTGTTTAAGCATATCATCTACTTGCTCCTTCTCCTTCTGTCTCATAATTGGGTTTTTACGTCTATATGATTGTCTAATAGGGGGTCCTTGTGTGTGTATCTCGTGTTGGTGTCGTGTCTGGGCTAATCAGTGGTCCACTTCTTGGGCGAACACGTCACGATACGCCCACAATAATTCATGTAAGGTGCCTGCTTGGTCTGAGGTCAGTTGTTTTGGGATTTCTGGTAAGTTAGTGGGTACATTAGTCCCAACAGTGGTGGGTTGTGTGGGTGTGACCTGCCCTATCAGTCTTCTCTTCTGGTAGTTCAGTGTGGTCTCTCCAAAATATGCAATGACTATCTTTCTCTGCTCTGGGGTGATGACTGGGATATATTCGAGCTTCAATCTGCGCTTCTGGCTCAAAAATCCCTGCTGTCATCCAGTGGTGTCTGGTGATTTCTATCATTCTCCAAGTTTTAGGGGGTATGGAAATTTATCCTGGGGTAGTTACTAACTGGTGTTATAGTGTGGTCGTAGTCTCCTTTGAACCACAATGCATATTTACCCCCAACTGACTCATCAGGTCTATTCCTAAGTACCCATCCACCCCACTGTTAGATTTCCCCGATAAAATGCAGAAATCAGTGGCAAACTTAATTCCCTTCCACTGTATTAACAGTGTGGCAGTTCTCCTTAAAATAGTCAGCGGTTGTCCTACTGCTCCCACTAACTGAATATTAGTTTGATTTAGGGGTCCTAGTTCCCTCTGGTTGTTTCTCACAAAATTCTACAACAGACAACTTCTATTTGCACCTGTGTCTACTTGCATGTTCGCTGCTCTCCCATTTATTACTATCGTTTCACAGGGCGTTTGTTTCTCTAGTATATGGACCTCACCATAACGCCCTTTTACGAGATGTTTAGAAAAAACAAATTCTCCATCCTCTGGCATCATGATTTTTGGTTGAGTCTCTGCCTCCCTATACTCCACTGGGATCATTCCCGCCCGCCCACCCTCCCCCTCCCCCCCCCCACGATTTGGGGCTGTCACCATTGGGAGAGGTCGGTCATTGGTAGGTAGTGGTCTCGGGTTAAATCTGTGTGTCTGAATTTGGGTGTGGTTCGGGCAGTTCCCTGCTAAATGTCCGGTTTATCTGCATGCAAAACATCGGACCATCGGTCTCTGGTGCCCTTTATTAATGTTCTCCTCTTCCCCTTTCTTCTTCTCCTCCTTTAATTCCCTGGCTTCCATTACTCTTTTTATTGCTTCCATAAGTTCCTTTGTGGTGGTCACTTCATGTATAATGCAGTGTTTCCTTACTTCCACTGGACATGCCTGAACAATTATTTCCCTTATCTCTGTCTCCTGACTCTCCTGGTTCATGTGGGGGTAAGCAACTTTGATTTTTTTGTGATTTCCCTCCTCAGGGCTCTCCCATTTTGTCCATCCAACTTCATACTTTTTAGTTTGTCCCTGGCCTTCCTTGTGGAGGTTTCTCGGCTAAATTCTTCTACTAGCGCCGTTCTAACCTCCACCCATGATTCCAACCCCTCAAGGCGTACCCTAATGTCATTCATGGCCTTGCCCAAGTGAGCCTTCCCATAAGCTACTTTTTTCTCGTCTTGCCCGACATCAAGTAAGGTGAATTGACATTCCAGTTGTTCAATCCACAATTCGATCTCCTTCTTCCCTTCTTCTCATAACATAAATGGAGTGTGGCGGTTTTTGTTGTGTCCGTTTTTGAGTAATGCTGTTTTGGTTATGGCCGTGTATGAATGTGACCATTTTGGTTGTGGCCATTTTATCATTCTGACTTTTGCTTCAGCCATTGTGGTGTTGTCGCTATATACGAAAGTGATTACTTCAGCATTACAAAATAATATACCATTCTGTACTATATTTATTTTTATGTTTTCAGCATTATTACATAATACAAACTACTTTCTACCAACAGTTACTTAGATATTGTTTGATTAGACAGGAAAAGAAGGTGACATGGAGATGATTCACTTATGTAGATATATTATTGCCCTAGGTATAGATACACCTTGGCTTAGATGTAGAAATATGATGATGAAATTGTAAAAAGTTGTATATTTTGAACATTAATACATACCGGTAATAATAATCAGTTAATTTTACATACAATATATAACCTAGATATTATATTATTATATGGAGGTGATTCAGTCCTGTAAATATGTTATGCATAGCTGTAGATGAGTTAAGGCATGTTTAGGATAAGTAGTGAATATGAATTATGTGGCCATTTTAGTTCTGGCCATTAGGTAGTGTGGCCATTTTGGTTGTGGCTGTTTTGAGTGTGGCCGTTTTGTTCATTTAGGAGTGTGACCGTTTATGAGTGAGGCAGTTTAAGAGTAGGACCGTGAAGGAGTGTAGTCGTTTTGGTTGTACAACCAGACTGTTAACCTCTTAAGCGCTAAATAGCAGTAGGAGCTAGGGTAGTTATTTGTGCATTTCTGCCAAAATATTCGATCTCACAGAATTTAAAAAAAAGTACCTCAATGTCTTGGAAATAAGCAGCCACATCCGCCAATATATATATATCCACCCTAAAAAAATGTGGGTGTGGAGTTACGGTGGCTGCAAGTTGAAAAAAATGGGCTGATAGGCACGACATCCCCGAGCGAGCGAGTGTGTGTGAGTGAGTCAGGCGGGAGGAGAGAGAGAGAGGGTGGAGGCAAGAACGTGCGATTGATGAGAAGCAACGCTCTATATCTCGCCTAAAAAGCACCTTTATGGTTTCACCTGTTCATATTCATGAGTAAGGCAGCCCATGTGAATAATATACACTGATAAATGAAGCGCAGAGAGGCATACGGACGAATAATAGGCGAAATAAGAGTGGTGTATTGAGAAAGGTGGGTGGCGCGGGAGAGAAAAGGGGTCAGATTACAGTAAGTAGATGAGATTAGCGTGGGTGTATGCACAAATTTAGACCTTATAGACACTTTGTGTTGTCGTTGCTATATTGTAAACAACGATAAGACTTCTTGGATGGCGCAGTATGTTAGAGTAACCCGATATCTCATTACACAATTTTTACGCACTATTTGCTTGCAACTCATGGATGAAAGGTTATTTATTTACTTGTAAATTTCTTTACTGTTTGTTCGTAATGATAGAATATGTTAGGTTATGTAAAAGTATTATACATACTAAATACTTCGATATACACAAGTGTATCGAGGGTATATATATATTTTTTTTTGTCAAGCATTCGTCTGCCCGAAAATACGTACGCACTAATCGCTGTCAGTATAGTGTGAACAGTCATGGTCTAGTGGTTAGAGTGATGGACTGAGTGAGATGTAGGCCTAGAGACGTAGGCCTAGAGACGTGGGTTCGAAACCAGAGAGGTTATGGGGATGTTTTTGGAGTGTTTATATCACTTGAAAATTTTTTTTTTACATACTTACGCCCTGCTATTCATAAAGTCGAAAACTTTGATGAATAGCAGAGCGTAAGTATGTTTTTTTGTGTTTATTTATTTGTTTTTTTGTTTGTTTTTTGTTTGTTTTATTATTACAAAAGGTTGTTACAAAAGGTTAGTACATAAGTATAATATTACATAGGTATATATAAATAAAACAAAATATTGCCTGGCTAATGAATTAAACTGAAATAATAAATGAAAATATTGCTTATATATACAGTATACTGTATACAATAATATACTGTGTATATATATATATATATATATATATATATATATATATATATAATATATATATATACAGTATATACCAAAACATATGAACTTATCCTACAACTATAATTTGTACATGTTATGATAATATTATCACGTTGGTCAGGTACGGGCAAGTAGGTAGGCAGGCAGGTGTTTTGAGATCACGTTGGTCAGGTACGGGCAGGTCAGGTACGGGCAGGTAGGTAGTGAGGTAGGTAGTGAGGTAGGTGGGCGGGGCAGGAGTTTGGCTGAGATAGGGCGACACAGGTACCACTCCTAGTAGTACTTGAGTGAGTGGTAGTCCCTGAAGCACTCGCCCAAACACAACCCAACGTTGCATTCCTTGCACATTGATGTGACTCGGCTTCTTCTTTGTGGCTTTCTGGTGGAGTGGGCACAGACCTGGCACTGTACTTGCAGCCTCCGGGTGCCAGATAGCTCGGTGTGGATAGGGTAGTGTTTGTCATATCCATCAATGACTCTGTCTGGGAGGTTGACTGCACGGCGACCCCTGTGACCGGAGACTGGTTGGTGTTTTTGTAGGAGTTGGTAGGCGACGTTGTATATGAACTCCCTGAACTTGAGTTTTTTGTTCGGGGCCATGTCTTTTTTTACAAGCCACATGTTGTAAGCGTTGAGCATCGTGATGTCAACAAAGTGAAGGAAAAGCTTGTGATACCACTTCACTGTTTTTCGTAGGCACTCAACGCCTGCAAGCTGGCAATCAGACTTGTCCACAAGGCGCATGTACTTGGTGTAATCCACCACCATATCAGGTTTCTGGATAGACTTCTTGGTACGGTAGTGGAATTTACCAGAGTCCACTTGGGCACCTGTATGGACAGTCGAAAGCAGGTGAACTGGTCGCTTATCGAGCCACTTTACTGCCAGAACTTTCCCAGACTTCTCCAGCTGCTTGTAGTGCTCTTTCTTCTTTCTTCTTGGTCTGTCCAGTCTGCGGCGCCTTTGTTCCTCTGCCAAGTCGTCATCAGAAGCGGTGTCACTGTGGGAGGGGTTGTCCAGTTCTATGCGATTGCCTTGGAACTTAGGCATGAACTTCCTGTTAGTTCTGACAGTCCCACATGCCCCCGTTTTGTGGTCATGGAGGAACTGGCAGAGTGCAGGACTTGTATACCAATTGTCGGTGTACAACGTGTGCCCCTTGTTCAGGTAGGGCTCCAGCATCTTTTTCACAATGTGCCCTGACATGCCCAATGGGTCGTTGCCACCGACTTTTGGAATGTCTACATCAGTGCCGGTGTATACGATCATGTCGAGCACTATTCCACTTTCACAATCGCACAACACAAAGATCTTGATCCCGAACCTGTGTCTCTTCAAGGGGATGTACTGCTTGAACACCAGGCGTCCTTTGAAAAGCACGAGCGACTCATCAATCACCAGGTTGGCAAAGGGGTAGAAGAATTTCCTGTACCTTTGCAACAACATGGTCAACACATCCCGAACTTTCCATATTCTATCAGCTCGGTTTGGATTATTATTGTCTGCGAAGTGCAAAAATCGCAGAAGCAAGAAAAATCTATCACGAGCCATATATTTCCGGAAAATTGGGGTGTTGATGATTGGGTCGTGCTTCCAATAATGCTCCATTACATGCTTCCTGCAGAGAGGCATGATTAGCAACAACGCAAAGAACACAAGGAGCTCAGGGACAGTCGTATCAACCCATGCACGAATTCTTGCTCTAGGAGATATCATATCAATTCTTTCCCTCACCCAGGTAAAATAGCCATTGGTTTGGGAAACGAGATGAGATAATACCTCCTGGTCAAAAAATGCACAGAAGAAATCAGATTCCGTGGACTGGTCATTGCAGGGCCAGTCTGCTGTTGAACCAGCCAGATTGGCATTGAACTGGTGCAAATCTGGTTGGAAATGGGACCCTTCAGACCAGGCAAAATTATACGCCCGTGGGGGATCAGGATCAGCCCCTCCGTCAGCCACGTCGTCTGCGCCTTCGTCGTCAGACAGGTCTTGGTCATGGTCACGGTGCAGAAGTACATCGTCGTCTTCCGAATCCTCTGCACCTCCCTCATATTGGTCTTGATCCTCCTCAGACTCGCTCCCACTATCACCACCCCAGCCATAGTTCCTGGGATCGAAGGCTTCCCCTTCTGCAGCGTCGTCGTCAGAGGAGTCAGGAGGGAAGAGGAGGGCGTCAAACTTGGATGGCGTTAGACCGGCTGCCAAAACTCTACGAGGCCCTCCAACAGCAGCAGGGGCATGGGTGGGCGTGGGTGGTGGAGCAGGGGCGTGCGTGGGCGGTGGTGCAGGGGCGGCCGTGGTGGGCAGTGGTGCAGGGGCGGCCGTGGTGGGTAGTGAGACAGGGGCGGCCGTGGTGGGTGGTGGTGGTGGTGGCAACGCGGGGGTGGTAGAGGCGGGAGGTGTCACCTTACTCCTCTTGAACTGATAAGGGTGTCCTTTACCCTTACCCTTCTTGCCAACTACCCCCGATGCTCCTGCATCCCCAGGACGGCCACTTGTACTTCCTGTGGTGGTGGGCGCCGTGGGCGTCGTTGCCACAACAGTAGAGGCAGTAGTTGTTGTGGTAGCAGTTGTCAGAGCAAATGCTGAGGACAATGACCTCTTCGCACTCGTCGTGCTTGGTGCACGTGTCGTGCCTCTCCCACCACGTGTCGTGCCTCTCCCAGCACGTGTAGGTCTTCTTGGCTGCACTGGCTCATCATCCTCAGAAGTATATACGTAGGAGGGGTCCCTGGCACGTATCCGTGTCCTGCCACGAGCACTAACACCGCCAGCAACAGGGTTGGGCGAGTCAGGGGAGCGTGTAGGCTCCATGGTGACTGAGAGCGTACTGCGTGTGTAGACTGTGTGGGGTGCGTGCGGCGGGTGGTTGTGGGTGCCATCGAGAGGTACCATGTCGCACTAAACGTGGCGCAATTTGTGACTCCCCAGACAGCTTGGCGCCGTTTTGGTACGCCTTTAAAAATCCTGCTTCCGTGAGGCCTATCGCGTTCCCTATAGGAAGCCTTCCGTGAGGCCTATCGCGCTTGCCGGGTTAAGGAGTGTGGCTGTTTAAGAATGTGCCTTTTTGGTTGTGACCGTTAAGGAATGTAGGCGTTTTGAGTGTGGCCGTTTTGGTTTTGGCCATATCTGCTTAAGAGTGTGGCCATTTTGGTTGTGACCATTAAGGAATGTGGCCGTTTAAAAGTGTGACCTTTTTGGTTGTGTACGAAAAGGAGTATAGCCGCTTTGGCGTGACCATTTTGGTTGTGACCATTAGGAGTCTGGCTGTTATGGTTTTGGCCATTTAGGAGTGTCACCATACTGGTGGTGGCTATTAACGAGTTAGGCCGTTTTGGTTGTGGTTCCTAAGGAGTGTGGCCATGTTGGTTGTAGCCATTAAGGAGTGTTGCCTGTTTGGTGGCGGTCCTTCTTAAGGAGTGTGCATGTATATATAAAAACAGATATATGCCCGATTCCTGACCCACCTTAGAGTCCCCAGGGGGGGGGGGGGGACCAGAAATGCCCCCATTAGTCTGCCCCCTGGAAATGACTCGCCAAAATGCTCTGGACCACCTCCTTCTACTCTTACTATTAACCCTTAAAAAGCGGCTCACCACTTAAGTCGAGTTAAATAAAGCTGGACTATGTGGCGGCGCTCGACATAGGTCGAGTGGCAATTTCAGCACGTAATGTGGCTGAGAGAGAGAGACAAGTGGTGGCAGGAGACTAGCGAGCGTATGACTGCTCCAGACCACCGCGGCGAACCTACTGACACAAATCTCAGCTCCCTCCTCCCTCTCTCACTCGCTACATACTCAATTATGTACCGAAAGTACCGAATTACCTGCTTTTTGCACTCGCGTTGCACGGTTATTGCAAGAAAACTATCCATCATACAAGGATCGTTATGGTGTCATTCGAAAGCTCTGTTTATGCCCTTTCAGGGATAGATACTTGTTTTACGTTCTGGGTCTTATTTAGGCATGAAAATGATCACGTAAACAGCCCTATTTTGGCTAAAAACACCCCGCTGGGCGGTACACATAAATAAACCGCATAGGCCGCTCGTAAGGTGTTAACTTCTGCAACATTCGCAGTCTTTCCTCTAACTTCTGTGGAACACCACCTCTCCACTGCCAACCCTGATCTTCTCTTTCTCACCGAAACATAGTTGTCTGGGACTACTGACAGCAAATCCTTTTCAGTATTCTCCAACTATCTCTATCCTCAGTTTCAAGCCAAAGGTGGATGTTGCGTATATGTACGCAACAATCTTGCTTTGTCTCGTGTTCCCAACTTGATTCTTTTGAATTCTCATATCTCTGGCTAAAGCTTTCATGTCACTCACAAACTAAATATTTCTGCACTGTTTATCTCTCCCCTAATTCTACCGACTATCCAAAATTCTTTGACAATCAAACTTCTAAAGTAAAACACAATCTATCCATCTCTCCTTTCGCAGAAATCTCCATTCAAGGAGCTTTCAACTTTCACCACCGCCAATGGCTCTCCTCTCTTTCCACTGACCAACCTGGTGATTAAGCCTTCATCTTTTCTATACTAAATGACCTAGAGCAGTTAGTCCAGCAACCCACCCATATCCCGGATCACTTCGGAGATCCTCCGACCATAAACCCATCTCGGTCACCTGTCCAATCTCTCCAGTACGGCCACCCAATCCTCCCAGCCGGCGGCGCTTGTGGCATTTTGGCGCTGCCGACTGGGAGGCTCTTTGGCAATACTTCTTTGATTTCCCATGGAAGCATACATTCCATTTTCTTTCTCTCAGTCTAATGCAAACAAATCTTGGTTTACTCACGCTTGCTCTACTGTTGTCCGCAATATGGAGGAAGCATTTAAACGGTATCATCGCCTTCAAACTCAAGAATCTCATACTTCCTATGTTTCTGCCCGGAATCAAGCCAAATCTGTTCTTCGCCTCGTCAAACATTCTTTCATCATTAATTAATGCACTGAATTATCCAACTCTAGCTCTTCCCAAGCCTTCTGGCATCTAGCCAATAATCTCTCCAACAATTTTTCTTCTTCGTCTTTCCCTCCTATTTTCAACTCTGACATCATCACCGTCATTTTTTCCTCTGACAAAGCTGAACTCTTTGTTAACACTTTCGCTAAACATTCCACTTTGGATGATTCCGGAACTATTCCTCCCACTCCACCCCTGTCTCTCCTATTCATGCCTAACATCATAAACTCATCCACGGATGTACTTTCCATCCTCTCTGGGCTTAATACTAACAAGGCGTATGGACCGGACGGTGTTTCTACTATTGTACTAAAAAACTGTGCCTCCGTGAGTACTCCCTGCCTAGGTAAACACTTTCGGCTCTGTCTCTTCTCTAACGTCTTCCCTTCTTGCTGGAAGTTTGCTCTCATTCAACCTGTCTCAAAGAAGGGTGACTGCTCTCAACCCTCCAACTATCATCCAATTGCTCTCAATGCTTGCATCTCTAAAGTTTTTGAAAATATTCTTGCTTCCAAATTTCTTAATCATTTACCTTCCCATAACCTACTCTCAGACCGCCAGTATGGCTTCCTTAAGGGCCGCACTACTGGTGATCTTCTTTCTTATCTAACTAACTAATGGTCATTCTCCATCCGGGACTTTGGTGAAACTTTTTCTGTTGCGCTAGACATATCGAAGACATTTGATAAAGTCTTAGTGAGGCACAAATCACTTATTTACAAACTACCGTCCTACGGTTTCTATCCATCCATTTGTGCCTCTGTTTCTAACTTCCTTTCCGGGCATTCCAAAGCTGTGGTTGTGGATGGCCACCTTTCACTTCCTCAACTTATCAACTCCAATGCTCTTCCTTTTATTCATTAACGACCTCCTCAACTGCACCTCCAGCCCCATTCACTCATATGCTGACCACTCTACATTACACTATTCAACTAGACTTCCTCAATAACACAGCAGGAACTCCAAAACTCACGTAATGAAGCCATACAACACTTATCTTCTGATTTAACTATTATCTCCAATTGGGGCAGAGAAAACCTTGTTGCCTTTAATGCTTCCAAAACCCAGTTTTTCTATCTATCTACTCGTTGTGAACTCCCAGAAGACTACCCCTTTTACTTCAACAATACATAAATCAACCCTTCATCTTCTCTCAGTATTCTCGGTGTCTCTTTTTCTTCTGCTCTCACTTGGAAAGACCATATTACCTGCCTTGCTAAGGCTGCCTCTCAGAAGCTGGGTGTGCTCAACCGCCTCAAGGGGTTCTTTACCCCTGCACAGCTTTTTGCTCTGTACAGGGGCACAGTGCGCCCTTGTATTGTTCCCATGTGTGGGGAGGATCCTCTCACACCGCACTCCTAGACAAAGTAGAAAGAAAAGCCTTTCGATTTTAGTATTGTTGAAGTGTAAAGGATAGTCCTCTGGGAGTTCTGAATGGGTAGTAAGATGAAGAAATTGGGTTTTGGAAGCATTAAAGGCAACAAGGTTTTCTCTGCCCCAATTGGAAATAGTAGTTAGATCAGAAGAAAAGTGTTGCATGGCTTCATTACGTTTGTTTTTGAGGGATTGCTGGCTGGGGCGTTCAGGAAAACTAATTGAATAGTGTAAGATAGAGTCGTCTGCGTATGAATATATAAATATATATATATATATATATATATATATATATATATATATATATATATATATATATATATATATATATATATATATAAAGCGAGAGGGATAGAGAGGGACAGAATAATCAAACATGGAAGTAACATTCTAAAATTAAATAGTGAATCAAGCAATATAAAATAATTAGATAAACTAGAATCGATGCAAAACAAAAATGGCCGGAAACTCGAAAGAAAACAGGATAATCAAGGGAAGTCTGGGGGGAATAAAAGTAAATGAATATGTAGGAATTGTAATATTTACCCAGCCTCACTGTCGTTAACTGAGAAAATGCCCGGAAAAGCCAGATACGAGAGAGATAGAGAGAGAGAGCACAGAAGATGCAACACATATTTATGATTATACCAAAAACTTAGCTACCCTGGGGGAAAGATCTCCTCCACCTCTTCCTTAACCACTCTACTAAAGAATATATTTACAATATCTGATAATAAATATTTCAGATAAAGCAGACATTATACCGATGGCTGCACATAATAAACCTGTACCAGCATTGAGTCTGTGTAGCTCCAGTTGCTAAGTGTTCCATTTGTTTGTTTCAAGCATTTGCGATAGTCCACAGTCTAAATCTACTTGGTATTATATATACTGTATGTTAGTCAGTTTATTATACAATATACAGTTTAAAAACAAATGCGACTACTAACTTTCAAAACTTATGATAGGTAAATATCCTTAACCCAGCAAAGGCACCACTCCTTCCGGAAGGTTTTGCTGATACTGTAACCTCTTGACAAACATATGATTATGGTATTATTAAAACAAATTGTAATTTATCACTGTAAACCACATGCAAGTGAATGGCACCAAAAGTTTACTGCCAATCAATATCGTAATAAATGCCTTACAGGAACCCATTAATCATCAAGGTACACGCAAGCAAACACACACGTAGGTGCAATGGAAAAGCTTTCCTATAATTTAATCCAATGACTTCTTTCCATTAGTGCTCGACGATTATAAACGGCCCATTCGTTTTGGGTTCCTGATTACTACAATATGTTCGGTGGAACATTAACCGTTTTGTGAAACTATGTCAGTGTTTATTGAGGCATAAGCTGAATTAATGTGATACCCTATTTTGTATATTTATTTGATGCAATATAATTATTTTCAAATCCATGTCATGGATATAAATATATATAATACAATATTTGCATACTACAGTATTCCCAAAATGAGGCAGTAGGCAAACTTTTAGGGTATTTAAATATTTATGTGGTATGTAAATAAAAATGTATATCAAAGTATGTCTGTCTCTCTGAGAACAAGTTGCAGCCCAGTCTGAGAAAACAGGTCTGTGGATATATTCATAAGTTAAGTATGCATCAATATATTACGTATCTATCCTTCTATGCCCTCTATTTGTTGTGTGACGTTGACCACTCCGTTAGAACCGCATGGCTTGTCCTACAGTGACTCACTAGGATCGCCAGGGCAGTGGATGGGGCTACAGTTTATGTATTAGAGTGTGCTTTATTTCATATGAAAGCTCGTGGCATGGGCAGTCCAGAAAGGCTCTTTGTTTTCGCCCATGTCAAGGCTTTATATATTTAATTGTAAAGTATATATTTTATCATTAACTAGTAATGATAGGATCTGGGAGAGAGAGAGGGAGTAGAACAGAGTGAGAGGGGGCGCGCAGTGTTTTTTGTCCCGCTCGATGACGTCACGGCTGGCTGCCTCGCGGGGGTTGGTGGAGAGAGGCCCTTACCACGCTGTAAGCTTTGCTAGTGGTTAGATGACTTGTAACCGCTGTTTTCCCACGCGGCTCGAGCTAGTGCGAGTATATATACAGTTCCTCGCCACTCTCTCCCTCAGATCTGGTTTCTAGAACGCACCCATCTTTTTCCCTTGCTACCTGTCACCTGCTCTGCCCCTGAGAATCTTTTCCTCTGCCTATCTCTCTCATTTTCCATATCTTTCACCACCTTTTATTAACACCTTACGAGCGGCCTATGCGGTTTATTTATGTGTACCGCACAGCGGGGTGTTTTTAGCCAAAATAGGGCTGTTTACGTGATCATTTTCATGCCTAAATAAGACCCAGAACGTAAAACAAGTACCTATCCCTGAAAGGGCATAAACAGAGCTTTCGAATGACACCATAACGATCCTTGTATGATGGATAGTTTTCTTGCAATAACCGTGCAACGCGAGTGCAAAAAGCAGGTAATTCGGTACTTTCAGTACATAATTGAGTATGTAGCGAGTGAGAGAGGGAGGAGGGAGCTGAGATTTGTGTCAGTAGGTTCGCCGCGGTGGTCTGGAGCAGTCATACGCTCGCTAGTCTCCTGCCACCACTTGTCTCTCTCTCTCTCAGCCACATTACGTGCTGAAATTGCCACTCGAGTTATGTCGAGCGCCGCCACATAGTCCAGCTTTATTTAACTCGACTTATGTTGCTCGCCGCTAAATAAGGGTTAATATTATACCCCCTCTGGTTAACTCTGCAAAATCAGCTTCATGCTGGCCAGTTGTATTGTGCGTTAAGGTCTGATATAACCTATGTATGTTTAGTTGTTAAGATAAGTGGATCACGAAGCATTGGTTGGCTTTCATATTACTGCTTCCTTTAATTATTAGTGTTCTGCTGGATTAGATAATGCTAGACTGGGAGTCTGATATTATAAGGTATTGTTTCCTATGAGTGCTGGCTTTAGTTAAAAGCGGCACGACATACCTGAGAACGGGAGTTGATTGAGTAAATTCTAGTCTGTGTGCCATTGAGAATAGAGCATGCACGAATGAGGGTTTTTGCCTATACCATTCTGCACTGTTCTAGTCTCGATTGTTTGTCTTTGAGGTACGCCAGGAGAACGCTTAATACTTCGGTATTAAGGTTTCTCAAGAGAGCTACCCTTCATTATAACGTAATATTTGACGCACAGACTTGAGATTTGCACTAGGCTATGCGGCATGCCATGCGCACCAGTATCTCGTATCATTGACTCTAGCTAGACTTTATCAATCATAGTAGACATTAAGTATATTAACCTAATTACTCTTTTTATGCATACCCGTTTATGATTACACAAGCATTTCGCAGCCTAGTTTGATGTATTGAGACACAAACGACTTAGGCTCTTTTGTTGATAGGAATACTGCATTGTCGTGGCGATTATTATTATTGTTGTGTGTTTAGGATATTCTTGGCTCCGACGGCATTATATATATTCTGCCTTTTTGTGTGCATAGCCTGCACGAGCATTGTTCCGCTGCCTGCCTTTTTGGGTTCCATTTCCGATACGAGCATCTTTATAGCATCTAACATTTAAAGAAGATTCCTTGTTAGTGTTGAAGGACTTTAGTGCACTTTCTTTCATGCAGGAGTGCCTGACATTTATTGATTAAAGTAACGTAAGCTGTAACTTCTCTTACCACCTTACTTTGCATACCATAACCAAGCACCTTCGGTTATAGGTAGTAATAGGCTGTTTTCACATAACATTAAGCCTAGAGTAGACGCACATTTATTGAGAGTTTGATAGCCTATTATTGCATATAGAACTCTGTAGAGTATTTGTGTTCTTTGTTCACTGGAAATATACATCAGAGGTTGGAGCTAGCGCTTTCCGTTGTAACATTTATGCCATTACTAGTCCAATGAATAAGAGCCCTGATATATTTGAACCCCAGTCGTAACAGTTGATATATTCGTTGTTTAGGATATATTGTCTGTCAGTATGACTCTTTATATACCATATTATCTTAGAGCTTGCGCATCTGTCTATGATTTATTAGACTGTTGTGTCTGTTCGGGCAACTGTTTCTTCAAGAAACGTCACTCATTCACTCAAACGACCCAAGAGGAGAGCAAGCAACACAAGGCTACATGTTGAAGATTAGTTAATATGCTTATCAGTTAGGTAGTCTGCATATTATACTGTTTGTCTATATGTATGTTTCTGATGAACGTTTGTATCGGTGAATATCTCCGCGGATCGTTCAAAATTTGTGTCAATCCAGCTGCTGCCTTTCATGTACTTACGGATTATCTCACTCTCCTCTCTCACTCTCTCTCTCTCTCTCTTTATCTCTCTCTGCACGTTATTGGTAACAGGAACAGCAGCATTGGGAAAATAAACAAGTTATTACATTACCTTGTATAGGAAATTGCAATTATATTATGTCGTTGGTCCGGAAAAGTGATAAATATCATAACAAAAATTACGTCTATGTTTCGTCAATAGTAATAGAGTCAATAGTAATGGAGGAGAACATGTTAACTAGGCCCTCTACTTTTGTTATGAAAAGATAGTGACAGACGACAACAGTATTGCACAAACCCTTAATGATGATTGCGGTTGGGAGTATGAACATGATTAGATTAATATCCAGTATTCGAGAATGGAAAATAAGTCGTAGGCGTGTGCATAAACCTTTAACCGTCCTGGTGGTGTAATGGTTAAGGTGGCAAAAATCTGTGTGTGATAACCCGGGTTCGAATCCCGGCGGATCATATATACTTTAATTAATTTCATTGGGGGTGTTTGGTGTTGTGGTGAAATTAATAAAATATAGATTATCAGTAGGTACTTGGATATTTCGTCGCGAGGCCGGTCTATATGATCTGTGCCCCATGAATATTCTTTCCTCTCACTTAACCCCTTATTGGCTGCACCAATTTGCAGCAAGTTAGGAGCATTATTAAGGCTTTTAAAGGGTTAAAATCGAGTGCAAATGGCCGGGAGCGCAGCGGGCCAGACAGCCGACTCCCAGGGCTTACCGCCGGCCATTAACTCATGTTCCCTGTGTTCTCGAGAGGCCGGCAGTGTAGCCAGTAGTGAGCATAGCTGGGAAAAATATACCGATATATGCTAAACTTCCATGTTCGTGGCACCACTGCAAGAGAACCACGAGTGCTACCTAGCTCGTTCTGGTCTCATTTTGAAACTTTTAGTGCCTAGTTTTTTGCTAAATAATTTTGTTTTCATGCAGATGCTTGATTTATCATGCAGGATGGCCTGAATATGCCCAAATGAGCCAAAAACACCCCACTAGACAAGGTTTAAACATTAGGCCTACCATAGCGCGGTTGGGAGTATAAACATGATTAGATTAATATCCAGTATTCGAGAATGGATAAGAAGTCGTAGGCGTGTGCATAAACCTTTAACCGTCCAGGTGGTGTAATGGTTAAGGTGGCAAAAATCTGTGTGTGATAACCTGGGTTCGAATCCCGGCGGATCATAATTTATATACTTTAATTAATTTAATTGGGGGTATTTGGTGTTGTGGTGAAATTAATAAAATATAGTTTATCAACAGAGCGTATAACCTCAGGAAGCAAAAACTATACTGCATCCTTCATGATTATCTTATCCTCCAGTGAACCGCTCCAAGCGATTGTACAACTGCAAATATGACATCAATATATATATACAATGCGATCCTTAAACAATTGCCCATAGAGATTTCCCATTTATTTCAATATAGTAGTAGTGTTTATTTGGTAATATTTCTTATAATGAAAAACACGGGAAATCTCTATGGCCAATTGTTTCAGGTTCGATATATATATAAATATATATATATCTTTTTTGAGCGATGGCCTTCCACAACCGCAGCTATGGAACGGCCGGAAAGGATATTAGAGACAAAGGCACAGATTGAGGAATAGAAACCGAAGGAGGGTATTTTAGAAAATTAAATATTTGTGCCAGACTCTATCGAAGGCCTTCGTTATGTCTAGTGTAAAAGAAAAGGTCTCACCGAAGTCCCGAAAGTTGGATGACCAAGATTTAGTTAGATATGAAAGAAGATCACCGGTAGAGTGACTCCTGAGGAAGCCATACTGGCGATCTGAGAGTAGAGTATGGGAAGAGAAATGCTTAAGAAATTTGGAAGCAAGAATAGTTTAAAAAACTTTAGAGATACAAGCGATGAGAGCAATTAGACGATAGTTCGAGGGTTGAGATCGGTCACCCTTCTTTGGGACAGGTTGAATGAGAGCAAACTTCCAGCAAGAAGGGAAGATGTTAGAGGAGAGACAGAGACAAAAGAGTTTGCCTAGGCAGGGAGTCAGCACGGAAGCACAGTTTTTTAGTACAACAGGAGGAACACCGTCCGGGCCGTACGCCTTCTTAATACTAAGGGTAGGGCACACCTTGAGCCCAACATTTTCAATGGAATTTCGATTTTTTCTTCTTCTTAAAATGTTCCTTTGGTCAAGAAGAACATGTGGAACCATATTTAGTGTGCAAAAATGCATCTACACCCCCCACCCCCCAGCCCCCCCCCCCCCCCCCCCCCCCCCCCCCCCCACCAGCCATAAATAGGCCTACCAGCTGGATGTTCAACACAACTAGTGACCTTGTGCCCATCCCTGGTAAAACAAAACCCCTTTCCGATGACTCAGCTGCATAGGACCCCCAGGGGTGAGACGAAAAATCGTTGGTAAAGGCCAAACAAAAATAAATAAATAAATAATAATGCAAAAAATATATCTATAAGAAAGATAAATATCAATAAATATGAAAAAATATGATATCTATGAATATCCATGCATATATATATATATATATATATATATATATATATATATATATATATATATATATCATGTCATATGTCATGTTATGTCTATCATAACATTAGGAAGTACAAAATCACAAATTTCAGAATCCAGTCGAAATACTAAAATATTATAAAATATAATAGTTTAACATGAAATTCGCAGATAATTCGTTTTCTCTTAAAGAGCGTACGCTAAGAAAACGATAATAAGAGGAGTATTTTTTTTTTTTTTGCCAAGGCCACTAAAATAATATAATATTGAATGTTGAAAATGGAATCTCCAGTAACTTTTAATTACATTTTTCACCTTCTAGGCACTCTGCCACGAGTATTTATTGACTTATATATGTATAATGATGCACACATATGCAACACACCTATATAAGCAACATGTCGTAGTAAAATTGCGTTTTCTATTCATGGGACCGAACTATTGAACATAATATAGGAAATATTTCGAGAATTCATGAATTTAATAATACGATAATGCACAAAACTAATTTTGGGCACTTTATATTAATGAAAACCGTGATATTATACCGATTCTTTGTGTAATATGTGGTTTACCAATGCCTATTCACGTTTCAAGAGGTTTCAAGAAGTTTTAAGATTAAATTGGTGTTTTTAATGGAAAAACAGCATTAATTAAATACAAAATAAAAAAAACATAGAAAAGCAACCAATTTCGGTGAACATATAGAGGATAGTACTACTAACTAATATAATAACAAACATATTTATAAAACATAAAATTAAGGGGGTTTTAGGATTTTTGAAAGATTGGGGGTGTCAAGGTGTGCCCTACCCTTAAGCTCAGAGAGGGTAGAAAGTACATCTTTAGAAGAGATTAGGATATTAGGCATAAGTAGGGGAGAGGGGGGTGGAGAGGGAGGAATAGCCCCGGAATCATCCAAGGTTGAGTTTCTACCAAAAGTTTGAGTGAAGAGTTCAGCTTTGTCAGAGGAAGAAGTAATGGTTGTGCCATCAGAGAGGATAAGAGGAGGGAAAGACGAGGACGACAAATTGTTGGAGAGGTTTTGGGCTAGATGCCAGAAAGCTTGGGAAGAGCTAGAGTTGGATAGTTCCGTGCATTTATTATTGATGAAAGAGTGCTTGGCAAGTCTAAGAACAAATTTGGCTTGATTCTGGGCAGAAACATAGGAAGAATGAGATCCTTGAGTTTTAAGACGTCGGTTCCATTTGAATGCTTCCTCCTTGTTGCAGACAGCAGTAGAACAAGCTGGAGTAAACCAAGATTTGTTTGCATTAGACGGAGAGAAAAAAAATGGAATGTATGCTTCCATGCCTGAGAGGATTACCTCGGAAATGCGTTCAGCACTCTCCGAGGGTCCCCGGCCATGGAAGCAAAAGTCATTCCAAGGGAAATCAAAGAAGTATTGCCAAAGAGCCTCCCAGTCGGCAGCGCCAAAGTGCCACAAGCGCCACCTGTTGGGAGGATTGGGTGGCCTTACCGGAGAGATAGGACAGGTGAAAGATATTAGTTTATGGTAGGAGGAGCCCAAAGGAGAGAAAAGATTTATAGTATAAGCGGACGGGTTAGAGATTAGAAGTAAGTCTAGAATGTTGGGCCGATCTCCGAAGTGATCCGGGATACGGGTGGGTTGCTGGGTTGCTGGAGGAGAGAAAAGGCAGATTCCTGTAACGAGTGTCTCTCCCAAAGTTAAAAAAGTGTTAGAGTGAAATTCAAGGGAGGTTGGAGGAAAAATGCCTGGACACACGAAGTATAAAGCAGTCCAAGTCAGAGGATGAACGAAAAATTGATTGAAGGAGAGAGTTCCAGAGTTCACTTGTTGAGTAGAAGAAAGACAGAGAAAATTTGCCAATTCTTGGGTTGGAGAGCTGGACAGAGTAGGAGTGGGACTGTGTTGATAGGCGGGTACCTTGCCCTCGCCGCAAGGGAGGGGTATATACTGAGAGAGCTCTGAAGAATTGTGATTATTGTAATAGCGATAGAAGAGTGAAAGATATGCAATATTACGGCGTGTAGAAAGAGATTGTAGGGAACTAGCAGGAGGAGGCGAGTTGATGAGGCGAAATGTTTTTGATTCTACTCGTTCGAGAAGTGCGGTATGGGTGGAGCTTCCCCACACATGCAAACAATACTCAATACAGGGGCGCACAGTGCCCCGATACAGAGCAAGAAGCTGTGCTGGGGTGTAGAACCCACGGAGACAGTTGAGGACACCTAATTTTGGGAAGCTGTTTTAGCAAGAGTGGTAATATGATCTTTCCAAGAAAGGCCAGATGAAAAAGATACATCTAGAATGTTAAGAGAAGATGAAGTGTTGAGATGTGTATTGTTGAAGAATAGTTAATAGTCTTGTGGAAGATTGTGATGTTGAGATAGAGGAAGAAAGTGGGTCTTGAAGGCGTTGAAAGTAACAAGATTTTATCTGCCCCAATCAAAAATGATTGAAAGATCAGAAGATAGGCATTCTATGGCCTCGCTACGTTTGTTTAGGAGTGCTTGCATGCTAGGTTGATGTGAAAAACTAGTTGAATAGTGTGAGGTAGAGTCATCCTGTTTGTGTGTATGTATTTTACATGGAAGAATAGAGGAAGGAAAACAAATTCAATAAAAACAAGATCAATGCGTCATCTGATCCGTCATTCATGTTCCTCTCTTTCTTGTTGCAATATCAAATTATTTATTTCTATATATAACAAACCTAATTGCTACACTATAATTGTGTACATATAACATACATCACCGCAATGTTTCATATCAAAGTACATGGTTGTGTACAAAATGAAAAACATGAAAATACACACTGTATCATAATAAAATGAGAAGACGAAAACGAAACATTCTGGCATGTAACCACCACAAACGAACCAGCATCCTTATGACCTTTATCATCTGGCCATCATATCTCCGAGTTTCTAATTTCCCTTAAATCATATAACCTGGATCTGCCATCAAAACTTGCAGCCACAAAGATCAAGCTACACATCTTTCCATAATACCCAAGTGAGGGTGAGGGCTGGTCCTAACCAGAGTGAGGTTTAGAATCATCTACCCTACCTTAGCCATGTTTGCCTTTTTTCCTGACCTACTTTTCCTTCTAGGTGCTGGTGAGATCGCCTCATTGGGTGGCACTGCAAGGGGAGCTGCAGACAGTGGTGGCATTGGCCGGGGGGTACAAGCCTGTTGGTTGCTGATCCCATCCATCTCAAAAACATATCTTATTTTCACTGTGTCCACTTCTTGGGCCCTAGCATATGGCGCAGTTTCAGTCATGATTGATTGACCAGACAGTCTGGAGAACTACAACAACAACACCGAAGAGACCATCGGGGTGGCCAAATACCACCACCACCACCACAGCCTGTGGCTGTGACCTCGTCCCTGCCTGCCCGCCAGCCCCCTTCGACCATCGGATGAGAAGGGAGGGTCACCCACCACCTCTACACCACCACTAGCTGATAGATTACACTGCCAGACACCCCTAAGTTTAGCTTATATCGACACTCAGTGCAAAATGTGAACACAATACTTGGTTTAACTTCTCTCACGGTTGGAATCAATGATACGCATATTCATGAAGCATACCCCTAAATGCACGGATACGCGATTAGAGTTTTCAATACTTCAGAGATCAATTGAATGAAAACTGAATACTCAAATTGCATAAAAATTGTGCTAAAATACATTTTGGTAGTGGCACACTAAATGACAAGTTGGTAACACTGTTCTTCGTCAACCTCCACCCTCCTGTCAGCATTAGAAAGCGAGAAATATCATCATTAGGGTGACAGTCAGAGTGCAAGTGTGCGCACTGATCTCTTTATATATGGCAGATTTTTCTCCTGGACTATGGGTTAGTGTATCTAGAATACCATATAGAAGAGGTTTATATCTTGGAAAACTAGTTTATATTATATATATGTCCATACTCAATATACTCTATTTAGTATGAACAGTGGTAATGCTACGTAATTTGGATTAATGTAGCGTTACGTATCCTTCCGTTGTCTTAAGATGAACGCTTCAGTAACCTTAGGTTGAACGTTACATATTTCGGGAAGAATATGTTATTCTACAGTTGAATATGGGCAAGTATTGTAGGATTATAATTCCCATATATTACTGTGTTACTTATTATTATTGTTCCCATGTATCTCATTGTATAAGAATGGGATACATTTACCACACGCTCTGCACGTGCGCAGCCAAGTCATGATGGACTCAAAGACGACTCCCTCGATCTCACTCTCAAAACAACCTCCGTCCCAGACACACGCTAACCACTTTATTCTTTCATTGTCTCATCTTTAGGTGGTTTAGCTTCTCTTCCATCTCATATTCATTATCACATCATTATAATTAGCTATCATGAAACTTAACGTAATTACAATCTAAATTAGCCTATTCTAGTCACTTTCCTTTAGCCTATTCCTTATCCCACTAACAACTTGAGTTCACCTAGCCTACCTTCCGCCATCTTTGCTATCACCATCTGAGTTTTCATCATATAAAGGTAAAATTATTCTTATGCGAGTTATTCAATTATAATTACAGTCCACTCAAAGATCAAAATAACCATATAAATTGGTCCTTCGAACCTTCGGTCTTTTGCTCCCTTTGTTTAGACTATATATATTTTTGTTCCGGCGGTTAGTGGTGGCCTTGTGATTTATTGGGGGGCTTCCCTGTTGGTTTCCCTTTTTTGCCATACCTCATGGCCCAGGGCTTTTGGCCTCATGGTGCTGTGGGCGGAGGGGTTGGCGAGGAGTATGAGGCAGTAGTAGATAGGCCGATATACCCGGTGGGGATTCTGGGCCACTCTTACGTCGCCATCTCTATGTGGATCGCCCCGTGTACCGGCCCTTCTTCTCTGTAACCCCTCTGGCCGCCCCAGGTGCCCGCATCAGCACTTTGAGGAATACGAGCGCCTGGAGTCGGCTTCTGGGTTTAAAGCCCGAGTTAATCTTTTTGGTAAACAGAGGGAATGACATTGAGAGCTGGGTAAGCCCTAGAGAAATTGCCGAAGGGATCGAGGTGCTGGCCGAGGAGGTGGAGTGTCGCACTGGAGGGAAAATAAGGGTGATAGGGATTGAGAAGAGGCCATCTCCAAGAGGGGTCTCTGCTGCAGAATTTAACAGCATTCGCAACACCATCAACCGTTGGTTGAAGCGACACATTCCTATACTCGAGAGAGGTACTCATCCATGAACACCTCCGAGGCCGAGTTCGGTCCCGATGGCGTACATTTGACCCCAGATGCATCGGACCGACTGTACGCTGAGATCTTGGCCACATGTCGCCAGTTCTTTGGCCAGGACGAGGCTGCGCTTTTGGACAGGGCATACAACGAGATGTTTGCCCTTCTTGAAAATAAACAATAAATTTTCAAAAGACCAGTACAGTATTCAATAGATTATTTAATTTAAATTTGTTTAATCTAACCAATATATACTATTTCGGGCTTAACTATTTTTGATTAATACTCCTCTAGGCCTAAAAATAATATCACAATTGGCACTGCGTTAGATGAAATTATACATACTGTACTGTAAAATAACTTCTTCAAAATTTAATGTTATTCGATCGCATATAATTTCTAAATTCACTCTCGTCATATGCCCTGAAGGTCTGGGTTAATATGAAGGGTAATACGTTGAGTGTGGGTTAAACCAGCTCAAAATTTCTTTATATGTGACTGTTTTTTCTTGTGCATAATTTCCAATACAAACAGGTACATTTTGGCTCACATTGACTTAGCCTACTTAAATGTCCCTCCTGGCTCTCTCTCTTAACACCTTAGTAGCTTGGTCCCGCGAGACAGGGTAAAAACTGAGGAAATTACTGTATTTTAGGTTTTTTCCCTTCGTGTTGCAACATCGTTGCAAGATAACCCGTGGTCGTACAAGGATGATTCAGGTGTCATTGGAAAGCTCTATTATCGCCATTTCACGGATACATAGTTGTATTACGCTCTGGCTCTTCTTTATGCATGACAAAGAGCATGGAATGAAGCTCGTTTAGGGTAAATCTGCCCGCTTGGCAGGTAGTAGTGTTACAAAAGGACCCGATTTTTAGGGGTTAAAGTTATAAATTCTTAACCTATTATAAATTAATATCGGAACCTTTTTTTGATATCTAAAGACCTTTGGCCTATTGTACTAAAATTTCCCTCCCGGCTCTTCTTAAATTGTTTTGAATTTATACTAAATTTTCTTAATCTAATATCAAAACTATTACTTAATGAGTTAAATTGAATGTCTCCAGTTTGGTAGTCTACTTTTCCAGGCAATTTCTTACTTCGCATGCGTGAGTGTGTTTAATTTTCAGCTCGCGAGTTGATTTAATGGAAAATTATTGTCTGCAACTTATTCAGCCTAGCATTTGTAATTTTATTTGATATCGCTAATTTTTTCTTTCTCCTAACATCATGGCTGCGACTTTACAACGGCATCAGGCTGGGCTTAAGGACTCATTGACGGTCTTAACCTCGGAGATCGACGAACTCCTTTACTTAAGGTTGAAGTGGAGACCAGGTTGCTCAGCATTAAAAAACAAATTGACAAGTATGAGGTCACACAGGAGGACCTGGCTGACCTTTACAAGACAGAAGCCGAATATGTCAAGGAATTAAGAGAGGATACCCTATATTTGGAGGGCATGCAAGTAATCGTCGCCACACTGAAGGGAATCGTATCTCCAGAGGTCAAGAAGGAGTCGGCGCGACCCGAGCCGAAGAAGTCAACTGTCAAATTACCACATCTTACTCTTCCGAAGTTTGAGGGCGATGCAACGTTGTGGTCGGGATTTGGGAAATGTTTAAATGTACCATACATGATAATCCCGATCTCACCGACATCCAACGATTCACCTATCTTAAGGGTCAGCTTCTGGGTGATACTCATAAGTTGGTTGAAGGATTTATTGTCGAGAGCGCAAGTTATGCCCCGGCGGTAGAGCTCTTGCAAGAAACATGTGGACATCCAGATCGCATCAAGGCGGTTTATGTTACACAATTTAATCAACTAGCTTCACCCAAATACCAAACCGCTGATCTAAAGAATTTCTATGCAAATACGGAGAGTGTGATGAGGTCAATCATTAGCCATGGCATTTGTTTGGAGGAATTTTGTGTGGTGACTCTTGTCAACAAATTACCATCACCACTAAAGGAGACTATAAAACGGGAAATGGGAGATTTGAGCCTGGATTATAAGAAATTTACCCATTGCTTCCATCAGACTGAAGTATACAACTTGACAGGTCAAGACAAAGTGGGAAGTACACCAATGGCTACTGCAACATTTACTGCCCAGAGAGAAAGCAGGAAATTTAACTGTGTCTTGTGTAGTGGCACCAATCATTGTGGTACAAGTGTTTGAAGTATAAAACAGGGCCTCTTAACACCTTAAGAGCGGCCTATGCGGTTTATTTATATGTACCGCCCAGCGGGGTGTTTTTAGCCAAAATAGGGCTGTTTACGTGATCATTTTCATGCCTAAATAAGACCCAGAACGTAAAACAAGTATCTATCCCTGAAAGGGCATAACAGAGCTTTCGAATGACACCATAACGATCCTTTTATGATGGCTAGTTTTCTTGCAATAACCGTGCAACGCGAGTGCAAAAAGCATGTAATTAGGCACTTTCCCCATACAATTCCTTATATAGCGAGTGAGAGAGGTAGGAGGGAGGTGAGATTCGTGTCAGTAGGTTCGCCGCGGTGGTCTGGAGCAGTCATACGCTCGCTACTCTCCTGCCACCACTTGTCTCTCTCTCTCAGCAACATTACGTGCTGAAATTGCCACTCGAGTTATGTCGAGCGCCGCCACATAGTCCAGCTTTATTTAACTCGACTTATGTGGTGAGCCGCTAATTAAGGGTTAGAGCGAAAAGAGCCCATCAACTACGTCTCTGCACTGGGTGCTTGTCAAAGGAGCTTGGCCATCTGGGTTGTACTAACCCTAACATTAGAAGCTGCAAGTGTTGTAAGGGTAAGCACTTTCATTCCATGTGTACACAAAAACAAGGGAAGGAAAGTAGACCAGCGAAGGATAACAACAAGAGAGAGCATACTGCTGCTACATCAACTACAATGTCCGTTGCTACAGGTAGAAATACACTGTAATCTTGCCTACCGTTCAGCTGCCGATAAAAGGTAAGGAAAATAAATGTGTCTAAATCAGATCTCTACTCGATCAATGTTCTCAGAGGACCTTTGTGAAGTCTTCTGTTCTATCCTCCCTTTCCTATAATTCTAAAGGAACTGAGAAGTTATGTCTTCACGGATTTACCGGAAAACAAGCCTCTAGGGAATATAATGTAGCACTGCATTACAGACACAGAGGTAAATTTCATCAACTAGATGCAATAGTGGTTGATGAATTGCCAGAACATAAGGGTGAACTTAGCCTAAAGTCTAAACTGGTTAGTTTACAGTATAAAGGCATAAAATTAGCTGATCCTCATGCAACGGACACAGATCAGTTGGAGCTGCTCATTGGTGCAGATCACTACTATGACATAGTGCAACCTGGGTATAAAAGGTCAGGGAGTCTAATTCAGCTTCCTACCAAGTACGGGTACACCATAAGTGGCTCATATGTGGCACAGAATACCAGCTCCAGCACCGAATTTATTACTGTATTGAAAGTAGCAGTAACACCAATGGATGAATATATTGTATGTTTACTGGTAAAATTCCACCATGCAAAAATTACTTAAATATATTGTGGGATGTCGATCATATCGGGATAATCCCTAAGGAATATTCACAAGTCGAGCATCAAGCACTATCGTCATATGAGGATATTGTTATCTATGACCCTGACAGCCAACAATACAAAGTGAGACTGTCCTGGAACAACTATAAGGATCACCTGCCAACAAACAAGGGTTTTGCAATAGGCCGCCTTCGTGGGCTTCAGAGAAGATTCATTAAAGAACCTGACTTTTGCGAGGAGTACTCAAAAGTCATAAGTGATCAGGTGTCCCGGGGATTCATAGAAGAGGTGCCTTTTGACAATACTGTACAGATACCGATCATTACTTGGCTCATCATGGAGTTGTAAAGGAGAGCAAGACGACACCAGTGCGTATCGTCTTCGATTGTTCAGCCAAGGTGAGTGATCGTCGCCTACTGCTTGCATAATGGACCTCCACTGGTACCAGACTTGGCGCAGGTTTTACTCCGGTTTAGACTCGATAAATATGCCTGAGTGCCCAATATTGAGAAGGTGTTTCTGATGTTAAACTCCATGAGGGCGACCAAGACTATACTCGGTTTATGTGGCCAAAATTTGCACGGCAGCTCGATTCCCACCTCATTGGTTACCGATTCCGGGCGGTATTATTTGGCGCTACATGTTCCCAATTCCTGTTAAACACCACCATTTTAAATCAATTGTCAAATGTCAGTGCAGATCCACAGGTTATTCAGCAGATTCGGTCAGGGCTATACATCGACAATTTACTGGGTACAGAAAATGATGAAGATCTCCTGATTGATACCTATGGTGTGGTCTGGGAAATTATGAATGATGCCCATCTACATTTGCGTGAATGTAAGACAAATCGTGGTTCTTTGCGGACTGTACTTCAACATGATGGAGTGGCGGCTGCTCAGCAGGAACAAGTGAGGGTGCTAGGGGTGTTTTGGCAGACGGACACAGATACCCTCTCATTCGGCGTTCAGTACACACAATATTCGCAGATTACAAAATGGATTTGCTTGAGTATGACGGCTATACTTTTTGACCCCTTGGGGATAGTTCTACCGGTGTCGATCAAATCAAGATTATTCCTTCAGCAATTATGGAGCATAAAATTGGATTGGGATGAGGTTTTAACAGGCGATCTGGTTCAGGAGTGGGAAGTGTTACGCTGGTCAGCTTGACAGAATGCGCTCGTAACTCGCTAGCGCTCGCCAGGGCAGTGAAATGGGCTACAATAATCGTAGAACGATGTTCTTTCTTTCATAGAGTTCATGTTGTCGCAGACAGATCAGTGGTGATCTTTATTCTTGTCTGTGACACTTGGAAGTATTTTATATCAGTGATAGAATATAAGATGCATTGTGTGGAGTTAAAGAGAAAGAGCGAGATAGGCAGCGAGGTGGTAGTATGTGATGCCTCCCTCGCTCGGAGGAGTTTTCCCACGCTCCTGATTGGCCTGGCGAGTCACGTGAATTCTGCTCCTTGTGACGTAGTCGTCTGTGATTGGGTGCCGCTGCCTTTGTTGGTGCTGGGGAGGCTCCTTCCCGCGTGTCTCCTGCAGAGCTTGGCACGGCGTGCTTGGTCCTACATGTCCTTTGCAATCTGTCCCCCATATAACCCCCTATACTACTTTATTCTCCTCTGAACTTCTTCGTTTTCATACTTCTCTCTTTATTCAATTACTTATCCCTTCTGGTTCTGCATACGACTTCCATAGTCGGCCAGTCGTATTACCAGCACCAGTTCTCCATATATGTTAGCACTAGTTTTAGGGATTAGTAGAGTCATAGTCAAATGGTATCATAGTGTTGGGGTGCTTCTAATTATTGGGCTGTTCTCTCTTATTATTTAATGCTAGACAGTGGAAGGTATCTTTGGTCGTTGTCTGAGTTATGTATGTGGCAAGACAGAGCCTGTACAACATCGACGAAGCTAGCTAGCCTGTAACCCTTGTGCATCTTTTCCTTGCGAGTGTAGCAGTATACAAGTGAAGGGCTTTTGCCTAATCTCACCTGCATACTTGCTACCTTATTTTGTTGACCTTTGTGAGCGCCAGGGTAAGACCAGATACTAGAGATCTGGACTTACCAAGAGAGCCTCCAAGTCACTTAACGTAACATAAGGGAAATCTGTTCAGGGGGAGACAGTAGGCTACGAGCATGCTTGCGCTCTGCCTAGTTTCTTAGTACCTTTTATGCCACTGCTAGACTTTATTAGTGAGAAAGACAGCATTGTGTTTATTAACTTTCATTGTGTATGCTTTAGGAATTATTCACGCCTTATTTTAGCCTAGGTTGATGCATAGTGCACAACCCAGTTTGGCTGTTACGTTGGCTAAGGTAGTACTGTTTTGAGTGGCGATTATTAGTGCTGTCACAGAGTTGTTGCACTCCCTTGTTATATATGTATCCTACTTATTGGTGTATTTAAGATACACGCTTTGGTGTCCTGCCCCTGCATTTATTTCCGTTCTGTATTAACGAGCATCTTAGAGCATCAGACGTTTTCAGAAGATTCTATACCTGATTGCTGTAGGACTAGACTTCCAGTGCTTTCATAGAGCATTGTAGAGGTTAGTGTTGAGTACAGACTCACACTAAAGTTAACGTAAGCATATACTCCTTTATTAAATTTTATTATAGTTTATTCAAGCATTGTTATTACTTAAGAGCATTTTATTAATGTAAAGTACTCCTTTTGTGAGTAGGCTTTGCCGTCATCGGTAAGTCTTTGTAGAAGTGCACTAAAACCCAGTTAATTGATACCCCGTTATCCAGTAGATTAACTCTGGAGGGTTTTAAGTGTTTTGTTCACCGGCGTAATAGTTCGAGGGTTTGGAATTAGCGTACCGTTGTTGCAGATATAGCCTATCATCTAGTCCATTCTTGAGTGCCCTTGTTTATTTCGTAGTGCCGGTCGTAACAGAAGACATTATATCAGATCTTCGTCTCTGTAAGGGTTTTAATTTTCCTCAGAGAGTTGTCATAGATCATCCTGTTGCAATTCATGCTTTCTCAGACGATAGGAAGGTCACTTACGGGACTGTCATTTACTTTGTTTACACAAGTGGCAGCCGTCTTGTCATGGCGAAGGCAAAGGTCGCCCCGATCAAATCCCTTTCCATCCCAAAATTAGAGCTAACTGCAGTTCTGTTGGCGGCTAGACTTGTTCACTTTATCGAGGATACCTTTAAAAGTTTGGTAAGCATCTAGGAGACAGTTATATGGAGTGACAACCAAATTACGCTCTACTGGTTACATAGCCGAAAGAAGCTACCAGTGTACGTCACCAACCGTGTCGACGAGATTCATACCCTCTCCCGACCACACAGTTCCGGTTTGTGTCTACCAAAGAGAATGCAAGTGACTGCATTACTCGTGGTGTGTCTGCTAAATTTCTCAAATCTTCTGCGTTGTGATGGAATGGCCCATGCTGGCTTGCTAATCCCAACGAATGGCCAGAAAATATAGATTTGAACGAGCAGCACACTGCTATTGTGGCACCAGTAATTGACTCGGTACCTAAAGATGACACACGGTTATGGGACTGGGCTAAATTCAGCAGCTATGAGAAGATACAATGTGTTACAGCATGGGTGATACACTTTGTACAAAATGTAAAAGCAAAAATGAAAAGTACACCGCCCACAGGTAGTGCTCACCTCAATGTGAAGGAGATCAGAATTGTTGATAAAATACTACATAAGCTCTGTCAACAAGGAATATATATGCAGGAATATAAATTATTGGTTAAGGGAACAAAGCCCAGGAATAACCTGATCAACCAGTTTGGCTTGCACTTGAAGGGAGATTTGATACATTGTGGAGGCAGATTACGATTAGAAGCACTCTCTGAGGCAAGTAAGTATCCAATACTACTGCCCTCCAATCATCCCTTAACCCACCTTATCATAGATAGGTGTCACCGACTCTGTTGCCACTATGGGGTTGGACACATAGTCACCTATGTCAGACAAAGATGGTGGGTGCCTCTAGAAATCAGGCAGGTGGTCAAGAAAGGCCTACGCAAATGTTTGAAATGTAGATGGGTACAGGGAGCACATTATGATCCCGTTCGAGTACCTCCCTTACCAAATCTACGAACCACCCCAGGTGACCCATACAAGGTTACTGGGGTAGTTTATAGTGGAGCAATCCCTGTCAAAGATTCACCCAATCTTAAGGTATACTGTATATGATACTTTTCACCTGTGTCGTTACCAGATCAATTCACTGGAACTGGTCACCAATCTCACTTGTGATAACTACTTACGTGCCTTCAGAAGATTCTGCAGTAGACAAGGATATCCATGTATCATGCTGAGTGTCAACGCAAAAACATTCATAGGGGCATCTACTTCAAGACGTAAGCAATAATTCCAAGATTCAGACCTGCCTTACGGACGTGAAATGCGAGTGGTGATTTATTCCCGCTAGAGCACCTTGGTTTGGCGCGATTTAGGAAAGAGCCATCGGGATCGTGAAGGCAGGTTTGAAGAAAGTGTTGAGGAACTCAACACCATACTCTTGGAGATTGAAGCCACAGTAAATGATCACCCTCTATGTTATGCCTCTGGTGATTTAGACGACCTTACCTCAAATCACACCCTCAGTACTGGTACATGGATACAAACTGCGGGATCTTCCTGAGGAACATGATAAGGATGCTATGGGAGATCCAGACTACGGGAGTAAGGAAGTGATATCGGCCCGCTACAAGTATATTCGTAAACTGTCGCGAGACATTTGGCATCGCTGGTCGACAGAATATCTGGTAACTTTAAGAGAAGCACAGAAAAGTAAACTAGCACCAATAACAGGTCGTTGGCCTAGGGTAGGTGATGTGGTCACCGTCCATGAATGGGGCCCGCGCGCATTCTGGAAATTGGGTCGTATAGAGGAGTTGATACACGGTCGTGATGGTGAGGTTCGGGTAGCAAAGGTTCGGACTAAGACTGGAGTAATTACACGTCCGACTATACGGTTTTACCCTCTTGAAGGTGACCTAGATCGCATGGACCAGTTATCCAAAGATGTCCCCTCCCTGGCTTCTACATGGGCGCAGCCTGTTGATGCATCCAGTAGACGCCCCAGTCGATAGGTGGCCCAGATATCCTCCCAATCCTGGCGGGATAAGATTGCCTCCGGGCAGTTGTAATCAGGTAATTATTGTATATTTCGGTGGCGGGAATATGTCCATACTCAATATACTCTATTTAGTATGAACAGTATCAATGCTACATAATTTGGGTTAATGTAGCTTTAAGTATCCTTTCGTTGTCTTAAGTTGAACCATAGACTACAGTAGATCCGGAATGGACACGAAAATGGAACTTTGCAGTAAGGGACCCACAATTCGGAAAACGAACCCCCGAGTTCGAACCTGGAAATCGCGAAAATGTGATATTTTCGCGGTTTCGAGGTTCGAACTTGGGGGTTCGTTCTCCGATTTTGGGTCCCTTACTGCAAAGTTCCATTTTCGTGTCCAGTCCAGATCTACTGTAGTCTATGGTTAAACACTTCCGTAACCTTTGGTTGAACGTTACATACAGTATTTTGGGAAGAATATGTTTTTCTACAGTTGAATATGGGCAAGTATTGTAGGATTATAATTCCCATATATTACTGTGTTACTTATTATTATTGTTCCCATGTATCTCATTGTATAAGAATGGGATACATTTACCACACGCTCTGCACGTGCGCGGACAAGTCACGAGGGACTCAAAGACGACTCCCTCGATCTCACTCTCAAAACAACCTCCGTCCCAGACACACGCTAAGCATTTTATTTTTTCATTGTCTCATCTTTAGGTGTTTTAGCTTCACTTCCATCTCATATTCATTATCACATCATTATAATTAGCTATCATGAAAATTAACGTAATTACAATTCTAAATTAGCCTATTCTAGTCACTTTCCTCTAGCCTATTCCTTATCCCACTAACAACTTAATTGAGTTCACCTAGCCTACCTACCGCCATCTTTACTATCACCATCTGAACTTTCATCATATAAAGGTAAAATTATTCTCATGTGAGTTATTCAATTATAATTACAGTCCACTTAAAGATCAAAATAACCATAATACATACAATTTAATGTAGTATAAGCTCACCTCAGTGCCCAATATAACTTGGTTCAATATAAAATCGTTACGAGTGTTTGAAGTCTTGTCCGACGATTGCCTATTTATATTTATATAATTGTATATAATATAATATTAGTAGGGACTTAAGACTTGTTTTATTATCTTCCTTATACCATGAGCTACTGTATATGGATCACTATAATTTATAACTCGAAAACACCTTGCAATGATATATAACAAGAATAATGTATGTTACTTTGTACCAGTAAATGCAAAATGCTTGTCATTTCTTATATAAAAGTCTATTGTTGTTGCTGAAAATGTGTATTAATGGAAAAACACATTTGTTTTAGTTCACGTCAGTTTTAATTATCATAATTTATTTTGTGTTGTGAGTTTTACTATGGTAATATTATAGTACAACCATTCCTCTTTCTATTAACTCATCCAATCCCAGTGACGGCTACCAGCAGTCAGTAGATAAGTCACTCCCAAGTCCCAGCGACGGCTGGAAGCCGTCAGTAATGTACTTTCCTTGTAACTACCTGTATCAGGCTGTGCCTGGTACCACGACCGTTTGAGCACTGCTCTCGATATAGCAACACTTTTCAGCTTATATCCAACCCTCTGAGGGCTGATAGAGCCATGTTTCCTTCATCTCTTGAGGTGGAAAGTTGTTCTTTCCATTTTGGCCACATTGCTTGGGACTGTGGGGGACTTTTATTATTGTATCCTATGGTACAGTAGGGGTTAAGATATAATAGATTTTACTAAACATAATTGTTGTTGCTGAACATCGATGTAGAGTACAAATTTTGGTTATGCACGCATGCATAATATTTCTTCGGCAAAAACAGATGTTTATTTAATTAATTTAAAGGTAAATATTGATGACAAACTAATTCAGATGACAAATTTTGATTAAGTGTAAAAAATACTTCAAATTGCATATATAATATTGATAAACTTGTAATGATATAATTGTGCAAACTCAGAAAAACTATCAATTCTTTCTTATATATCGATTATCAAGTTGATAATTTGATATTATGGATGTTTTTCCAGTTTTACAATAGCATGGGTTTTTACTCAACCTGTGGATGTATATTACATTGCATGTAGAGAGAGTATTGTGGGTTAATACAGAGCGATAACATACTTGTATCGTCTTGCAGTAGCGAAAATGGCGCCTGAGAGTGAATGGTAGTGGTATTTGGTTTCCAAGAAACATAATTGAACGTGAAAGAGTTAATCCAGCTGATTTCTCCCTTATCACACAAATATATTCTCCAAAGTAAACCATATGAAAGTGATATTTGTAGTGTTGTTACTAGATCACAAAACAACGAGAATATGGAATCAAATACTTCTCAAGGTTGTCAAGTTACAAACATCACACTCTCATCAACGTCATAAGCCATTACACACTTCAACACAATCTAATAATACGAATCCTAGTACAACTCCACCTCCTCCAATACAAGCAAATAATATGAATCCTACCACCTCCCAAACAATATACTACAGACATATAATGCCTTTTCTATCTATCTAAATCTCTCAGCTATGAATAGGTAGAAGGGTGTCTTCTCATATTCTTAACACAACTACCTTTCTCCACATAAAACTATAAACCACATTCTAAAGCTTCAATTTTCTAATCCAAACGGGAGTAGGATACAGATTGTGATTCATCAGTCATGGGTTCTGGACAAGTACCGCACATAAATATCCCTAAATACATGAATATCACAAGGCAATCACAAATGTTACCAACACCACAACATCACTCAACGACAAAAGCACTCTTAAACGCAAAACGTCTTCCCAACATCATAAAGACAACCAAAACTTAACCCTTATTATAAAAATGTTATCTGAATCTACTCCCTAATATATAAGTATGGTAACAATCAATTTTCCTCTCTACAACTAAATCAACCCCAGATGTTTCACGTACCTTTTATGGAGGTCATTCACCAAAACCCGCCCACATTGTTGACCAGATATGAGAAAAACTATTCAGATAACACATAAATAGCTGATTTAGATTATGAAATTGCCAGAAGTAATTACAATAATTAAAAGAAAAAAATAGATGTGATTCAGGTCTCGGATTTTAAAAAGTGGAAATCTGGTTGGGTATCTACTTCCTGGAAACAAGTGAATGTAATGTACCTCTTATAACACCCTTAAACAAATGTTCATAGCTAGGTACACAAACTTCAGGTTATTTCAATGCAGTCCATCATTTTGCTATTGAACTAAAGAACTATCACTCTTACAACAGTTTGACAATTGATGGACTTGTAGCTAAAGGCTCTACACTACTTTAGCTCAACACATGGCAAATGAAGTAAAACACAGTTCATGGACAAAGAGCAGTGATCACCAAGATTACATGTCCATCGACCAAGCAGCTACTTTATTTGGTTATATGTTTGTTGCAAATCTCCTACCTGAAAACACCCAAGGACTTGTTCAGTCCATCCCCATTCACACCCAATAGCACACTCATGGATATCTCCAAAAAAAAACGGAAAAGTGCAGAAACACTGCTCTTGACCACAAAATAAAATGTATAGTTAAAACTACAACTGCGCTTAAATCTCATATTCTTGCCCCAACAGTGGCAGCAATGACACCTTCTAACTAAAGTAAACAAACCAACCACTCTATTAACTACAACCAATCAAACTCTAGTAAAACCCAAAATAAAACACAGCACAAATCCAAACCTGAGAACATACACAAGCATAACACCAACACACAATAATTCACTTGACACTATTGTGGAAATAAGGGGTATAAGACCCGAGATTAATATTGTGAAAAGAAAGAAAAAATCGTGATAACGGCGGGAAAAGATCCCTTTTGTTGTCATTGCAAGACTAAGGGTCATGGGTCTAAGTGTTGTACTCATGAACACACTGAGAGAACATTTGAAAGACAGTAGGGCGAACAAACCAGTACCTCTAATTCGGGGGAAGAATTAACGCCAAGAATAGTGAAGTCATTCTAAATTCAATCTGCTCCTGGCACAATAATGCTGGTACCCAAGCACAAACATTGAACACAGTAAAGATAGGCAGTCTAATGAATCTGCCTTGCTTTTGCTTGCTGAATGCGGATACCATAACATAAAGTGTTCTTGTATGTTATGGGGTCTCCAATAAACCTAATACGTATGACCAAATTCAAAACAATTAATTATCAACATTTCAAAGAATCATTCCTGAGCTCAGCATTAAGTCTGCAAGCGGTGACCCACAAGCTTCATCTAAGTTAATTAAATATTTACCTATATAGTTAACTAACAATTGATAACATTTCTGCCATTCAGTGTAATTGCTCAACTCCTCATTAATTCAGACATCCTCCTGAGTGTTCAATCAATGGCTGAAGTAAAACACATAATTCTTACATATATGGATCAGGTTCTCATTGGTGAACAAAAAGGGGTATCGCATTGTGTGCAAAGATACTCAAGATAAAGTTACACACAGGAACCAGTCTGACCAAAGTCATACCTATGATTTCCCAAACTACCCATCACCACAAGGTTAGATATCATGGTAAATGTAGTACTAATTCAGGTATGTATGTATGTATGTACAGTATGTATATAATCAGGCACATAACCCATAGCTGGGGGTGGCCAACTCGATACAGAGCCTGGAAACAAGCAAAAATTGACACACATCTAGGTAGCCACCGAGAAGACGCAGAGACGAAGAATCACTAGGGGCCTCCAGCAACCCCCAGCTCCCAGACCTCCTGGAAAGGTTCTGGTCTCAGCAGGCAGATATGCAGCAGAACCAAACCACAATGCCCACCCACATTACTTCCAGGCATGGCCCTTTACATTTACACCAGATCCTCGGGCCAGGTACTTTAATAGATATTATAATCCAAATTAATTACATAAAAATCAGGGATACAAAGCAGAGATGACAATGATAATGCTAACGTAGAAGAGGATACACAACAAACTCTTCCTGACTATGATAATATGGAAGTATCTATTGAAGACCATTATGTAAAGCACACAGTCACTTCTGATGAGATTTCAAGAGAAAACTGCACCATACAACCTAGATCCTCTGCCAAAATTAATTTCATTTCAACTTTCACAAATACAATATAATCACCCTCCCAAACGCCTCCGATATTTAATTTTAGGTTTAATTACTAACACAGTCCTCCATGAAAAGGGGGAGAATGGTACATATGAAGCCATTTTCATAAACTACACGGATATCCCCCTATGTCTAAACAAGGACAATATGATCATGGAAGATATCGTGTAATACGATAGATTGGCAGTAGATGCTAACATTCGTCTCTCTAAACGCATCTAGTTAGGCAGTTGGTTAACGATCGTTTCTATGATTAATGCATAGGAATTAACCCTCTCCGACATCTAAAGTTCAAGTAAGTTACCATGGACAGGCAGCACGGTTTCTGGGTGGCGAATTTGGCCCAGTAGCATTTTCGAAGCCTAACGTATTTATGTATTCCCATCCACCAGAATGCTGTTTATTGTGATGTATCATAATTGTGAATGGAAGGAGGAATGACTGTAATACATAATACAACAACAAAAATGTAAATACATCTAAATATGAAGGTGTAAACGAGTCCGAAATAAACTAATTTTCTGAGTAATAGTGTTCACACCATCCTATCTCGAAATTTTCAGTGGTGACCATTTCTTTTTATATGCTCAAATATTTTGTTGTTCTGTTCTTTCCAAATCTGAAAACAGAAATTGTCTATCTTTAATAATAAATAAATAAATAAATAATATACAAATAAAATAAAAACAAAAACAAATTCAATACAAAACAAAACCAACACAAAAGAAAAACTAAATCAAATACAATCAATAAATCAATATTTCAATAAATAAATAAATAAATAAATAAATAAATAAATCTACTCAATTAATAAATAAATACATAAATAAATAAATAAAAATCAATTCAAAACAAACAAAAACTAAATCAAATTAAATCAAACAAACACAAAATATAATTATATATACTGTATATATATATATATATATATATATATATATATATATACAGTATATATTGTATATATATATATATATATATATATGCCCCCAAAAATAAATAATAATCAAAATTAAAATGAACAGATACATAAATATACTGTATACATAAAAAGTATAAACACATGCAAACACAAAAATAAAAACAATAAATAAATACAATTTGAAAAAAATAATAAAATAAATAAAAATAAATTATAAACAAAATAAAAATTAATAAATAATATAAACATCAAATCAAAACAAAAACAAAATTAATACAAAACCAAACCAAAAGAAAAACAATATCAAATAAAATCTATTCAAAAAACAAAAAATCAAAGGAAAAAGTCATATAAAACAAAATAAAATAACAACAAATATAATATACATATTATGTATAAAATATATATATATATATATATATATATATATATATATATATATATATATATATACATATAATATATATATATATATATACCGGTATATATATATATACTGTATAATTGTATGTATATAAATTTGTTCTGTTTTCAATTCCATGGAGTACTTACCATGACATCTTTTATATAAAATAGTGTCCACATAACACTGTCAAGTAGTCACTCAAATAATCCTATTTATTCGCTAAAAAATTGCTCAAAATGGGAAAAACACGTAACTATAATTCGTAATTATAATATTTTTTTTTTCGTAGGCAGTATTTATTGATAAATATATTTGTCTTTCAAGCGAAAATGCATAGAATCGCACAGGTTTAGGGCAATATATATATAACACACTTATACATTCGTAGTCACAAACCTAACATAATAGTTAGGAATGTGACTATACGAATACTTACCACACTAACCTTCTTGTTCAAAATAGGGTAAAATCGTCAATGATAGCCAAACAAAACTGTAAAAATGCTCCACAATACTCAAGGGGTTAACCACGATTCACCACCCTCACATTCACAAAAAGTAACAAATTATATATATGTATAAATAATATATATAATTAAAATTATTCACTAGATTGTTTCAACACTTTCACTGGGTAAATTATAAGGCATGGTGGGCGGCCTATAAGCATGGCCGGGCGGGCTAGGGGAGAGGAGACGATTTAAAGGGACACACGACCTACCAACAAACTGGCGGCCGGGCTCAAACTGATTAAACAATGGACCGCACACATATGCCAGGGACGCTACCGGGTTGCTAGATACTTCCACATGTAGAGGCAATTTACCTAACTTACCACTCCAAATATGACCTAAATTGAGTCATAAACTTATTTTTGTCGAATTTCTAAAAGTTAGGGGGCGCCATATGACGCAATTGCATCATAATCAGACTTTTGGCCCAACACCATATTACGCAATCGCGTCTAATTACTTCACTTGCACAGATATATCATTGCATTACGTTTTGGCTCTTGTTTATGCATGAAAATGTCCAGGGAATCAATTAGGGTCAAAATCCCTGCAGGAAGAGAGTTAATAAACAAGAATTATATGATACAGTAGCCTTGAGGTATTGGTGGCTAATTCCAAACCAACCTTCAAAATGTATATGTGGGGAAATAAACAACCTCTATGACTGTAGGAGTTGTAAGAGAATTCACCTGAATCTGGCACGATGACGTCTGACAGATCATCGTACAATTGCTTGATGAGGTGTGCCATGCTGTCAGAATCTAACCTGACCTTCAGCCTATGGACAGGCAGAATGTTGTCCACAACACTGCAAATACTACTAACAAATCAAGAATGCTTGTAATTGCTCAAGGTTTTAGGACGAGAGGACACTATGGTTTTTTCAACATCAGAATCTTCAACCCAAGAGCACAGACATATCGCAAACAAGGTCTCAGGGTAGCATATCAAAAAATGAATGAGAAGAAACATGCTTTTTGAAAAATCATAATTGAAAAAGAGATCAAGGGAGCTCCACCCCACTGGTGTTCTCATCGTCGGAAGGAGTAGGACCTTCAGCAAGTGTCTTCTATACCGTGTTTGCTGATGTTATGCTCTTCTTATCATGCAAGCTCTTCCCACAGTCATATACTGGCTGTGACTGTACTGCCTGTTGTCCGTGACTGTACCCCCCTCCCGCCTCGCCTGCCTCGCTCGTTCACCCGGGTTCACTCTCTCTACTCCTATCAAAGGAAGCCGTCTTGACTCCAGACTGAACCCCCTCAATGAACTGTATGACCCACAATGGCATACAGGATTTCAATAGTTCGGCTCCTCACCACTACGTACCCAATTGCGCTTCTTGGTACATCACACAAAAAGAGAGGTGACATAGGGTTTGAGCTGGAGAGCTTAGGGCCTTAGAAAGTTCACATCTGGTGGTGTTCTCGACGGGTGGTGCTTATTGGATTCTACAAGCCTGGATTGTCTGCCTCACCTTTCTCGACGTACTGCCTGTGGGGGCCTAGCAGTGTGGAGATGATAGGGGTGGTTGTGAGTTGCTCCAGGAATTAAACCCATTTTAACTAAATATTAACATTTAATTTGATATTTTATTTGTTTTAGTTTTCTTTAATATTTCTTTATAATTAAATATTTACTTTATTTATAATCATTAAATTCACTTAGTTTATTTATTAACGAAATTCACTTTTGATTTAATTGTTTAATGTATTCATTTTAAAACTTGAATAACACCTTGTAAGTAAAACTTTATTTTATTAAAATTATTTTATAAATATATTGGTTATAATTATTCCCCTGTTTGTTTGTATATGTATTAGTGTGAGTGTTTCTTTGTTGTTTTACTCTGGTGACTATTTATTCTTTTGCTCAAGCCATACTAATATTTTGTTTTACCTATATACCTGGGATTGTTATAATAGTGCCTGCTAGGGGGTGTCTGGTGGGGAGAGGATATACTCTAATAATCACTTAGATTATAGAGACATATATTATCATAGTGCCATAAGAACTTGGGTTTCTGGTACTTATACTAGTTAGCGTCTATATCCTCTCACGTCTGTCTTTGTGTTGTCCCTCTGGGGTGTCTATACCTCTGGATAATCAGGTCGAATTACTTGTAAACTATTACCTAGCTTCTAGTCCCAGAGGGGCGTAACACTGAACAATACAGAAAAGAAGTACCAGCACAAAAGTCAATTGACAACATGGATGAAATGCTAGCTCCCCTTCTCTCTTTTCAGGTCTGCACCCGTTAAAGAGGACAATGGTGAGAGACCTAGACTTAGAGATAGCTGTGGCAGAGGGCTGCATTGGTGAGCAGCATGGTTGAGTTTAAAGATGTAGAATTAAATGTAAGAGATCATAAATCTTCTATGTAGAATACTTTTGTAAATTACATATTAAACATTCAAAAGAATATAGATAGAAAAAAGTTACAGTTGTGAATGAAAAACATATGATCCGATTTAAAATTTATAATTTATTGGTTGCATATTCTGGTTGTAGTATGTGTATTGGATATAAAGTTTTTCATGACACAGTGGTAGAGCACCATGGAGGTCCTCTAATATAAAAAATAAATAAATATACTGTATATATTCGTTGTTATAACAAAAAGATTTCCCAGACAATCTCACCAGTCTCCTGGAGATAATAAATGGGCCAATATAGTAGCAGAGTGGGGTCATAGAAAAGGAGAGATAAAGAAGGTGGAAAACAACCGAATGTAAAAACAAAATCTGAAATATTGCCCGGGCGGGATTGACCGTTCTAACACATTTAGGTGGAAATAAAGGGGTGGAGTTTGTGAGAGGCCTTTGTTTTTCAGTGCACTAACACATGTTGGTGGTAAAGATGGCGCTATTGTTATGTAGTGAAATTGAAAACAGAAAGAGTCAAGATATATATATATATACTGATGTGAGAGAGAGCAAGAGAGATTAAGCGATTTACTTATACCTGATGACAGAAAGCAGTAAAATGCAAATAAATTGGCTATTCAGTAGTGAATTGTTAACGATCAGTGTGGTAATTTATCAAAGCCTTGGTTCTATTACCTCAGATAACATATAGTAGTTTGTGGAGAGTGATGGTCTGGTAGTATAATAGTAGTTTGTGGAGAGTGATGGTTTGGTAGTATAATAGTAGTTTGTGGAGAGTGATGGTCTGGTAGTTTAATAGTAGTTTGTGGAGAGTGATGGTCTGGTAGTATAATAGTAGTTTGTGGAGAGTGATGGTCTGGTAGTATAATAGTAGTTTGTGGAGAATGATGGTTTGGTAGTATAATAGTAGTTTGTGGAGAGTGATGGTTTGGTAGTATAATAGTAGTTTGTGGAGAGTGATGGTCTGGTAGTATAATAGTAGTTTGTGGAGAGTGATGGTTTGGTAGTATAATAGTAGTTTGTGGAGAGTGATGGTTTGGTAGTATAATAGTAGTTTGTGGAGAGTGATGGTTTGGTAGTATAATAGTAGTTTGTGGAGAGTGATGGTTTGGTAGTATAATAGTAGTTTGTGGAGAGTGATGGTTTGGTAGTATAATAGTAGTTTGTGGAGAGTGATGGTTTGGTAGTATAATAGTAGTTTGTGGAGAGTGATGCTTTGGTAGTATAATAGTAGTTTGTGGAGAGTGATGGTTTGGTAGTATAATAGTAGTTTGTGGAGAGTGATGGTCTGGTAGTTTAATAGTAGTTTGTGGAGAGTGATGGTTTGGTAGTATAATAGTAGTTTGTGGAGAGTGATGGTTTGGTAGTATAATAGTAGTTTGTGGAGAGTGATGGTTTGGTAGTATAATAGTAGTTTGTGGAGAGTGATGCTTTGGTAGTATAATAGTAGTTTGTGGAGAGTGATGGTTTGGTAGTATAATAGTAGTTTGTGGAGAGTGATGGTCTGGTAGTTTAATAGTAGTTTGTGGAGAGTGATGGTTTGGTAGTATAATAGTAGTTTGTGGAGAGTGATGGTCTGGTAGTTTAATAGTAGTTTGTGGAGAGTGGTGGTTTGGTAGTATAATAGTAGTTTGTGGAGAGTGATGGTTTGGTAGTATAATAGTAGTTTGTGGAGAGTGATGGTCTGGTAGTTTAATAGTAGTTTGTGGAGAGTGATGGTTTGGTAGTATAATAGTAGTTTGTGGAGAGTGGTGGTTTGGTAGTATAATAGTAGTTTGTGGAGAGTGATGGTTTGGTAGTATAATAGTAGTTTGTGGAGAGTGATGGTTTGGTAGTTTAATAGTAGTTTGTGGAGAGTGATGGTTTGGTAGTATAGTAGTAGTTTGTGGAGAGTGATGGTTTGGTAGTATAATAGTAGTTTGTGGAGAGTGATGGTTTGGTAGTATAATAGTAGTTTGTGGAGAGTGATGGTTTGGTAGTATAATAGTAGTTTGTGGAGAGTGGTGGTTTGGTAGTATAATAGTAGTTTGTGGAGAGTGATGGTTTGGTAGTATAATAGTAGTTTGTGGAGAGTGATGGTTTGGTAGTATAATAGTAGTTTGTGGAGAGTGATGGTTTGGTAGTATAATAGTAGTTTGTGGAGAGTGGTGGTTTGGTAGTATAATAGTAGTTTGTGGAGAGTGATGGTTTGGTAGTATAATAGTAGTTTGTGGAGAGTGATGGTTTGGTAGTATAATAGTAGTTTGTGGAGAGTGATGGTTTGGTAGTATAATAGTAGTTTGTGGAGAGTGGTGGTTTGGTAGTATAATAGTAGTTTGTGGAGAGTGATGGTTTGGTAGTATAATAGTAGTTTGTGGAGAGTGATGGTTTGGTAGTATAATAGTAGTTTGTGGAGAGTGATGGTTTGGTAGTATAATAGTAGTTTGTGGAGAGTGGTGGTTTGGTAGTATAATAGTAGTTTGTGGAGAGTGATGGTTTGGTAGTATAATAGTAGTTTGTGGAGAGTGATGGTTTGGTAGTATAATAGTAGTTTGTGGAGAGTGATGGTTTGGTAGTATAATAGTAGTTTGTGGAGAGTGATGGTCTGGTAGTTTAATAGTAGTTTGTGGAGAGTGGTGGTTTGGTAGTATACTAGTAGTTTGTGGAGAGTTATGGTCTGGTAGTTTAATAGTAGTTTGTGGAGAGTGATGGTCTGGTAGTTTAATAGTAGTTTGTGGAAAGTGGTGGTTTGGTAGTATACTAGTAGTTTGGGGAGAGTTATGGTCTGGTAGTATAATAGTAGTTTAATGGTAGTTTGTGATGAGTGGTGGTCTGTTAGCATTATGGTAGTAACATGGGTGATTATAATTTAGATGATATACGTTTATGTTTACAGCAAAGCCTAAGTTTCATTTATCAAGCCTACTTGTGATTGCACTTATTTTACACAGAATAGCATAAACTAACGCTTTCACTTTACATAGCCTACTTCTCTCTCTCTCTCTCTTTGTACATGTAAGCTAACTCTCTAATTGTATGCACCCTAGCCACACACTATAACTATATATATATATATATATATATATATATATATACTGTATATCTGACCTTACTCATTTATGCTAAATAACAACACATTACACTCTACATGTATCCCCTACTTTCATAGAGCCAGGCCCTGACTCAGCCTCAAGCACTCAACCTCGTTTACAGTGAAACAACATTCTCTTACTTACATTGTTTGTTCTATATTCCAACTACTCCTTCTCGGGCATAGACTGTACATTCAACCGTTCTACATTGAACGGATAAGCCCGTGAGGTTTCGTTCCAGTCTAAGGTGTGTGTGTGTGTGTGTGTGTGTGGGGGGGGGGGGGGGGGGACATATGAAGCAATTTTTAGCTGCAACCATCCCCTGTCATCTTGCCTTCGCAGGATGCATGGGGCTTAGTTGCTCACTCACTGCTCACAGCAGCCCCATCTCTGAAGCTGCCTCGCTCCAGTGCTTCACTGTCTGACCCCCTAGACTCGGACCCTCACTCTCAGAACGCCACCTATTGATTAATGAACTCACTAGGCAATGCACCCCTGTAGCATATTTTGAATATGGGAATATTTATACAGTGCTATTTAATCAGGGAACAACGAGGGTATTTATTTGGCGTTTCGGTGGGCTTTGTGGTAATGCACAACTAGGTACAGCACAAATTCCATCCCAATAATATATTCCCATTGACATATCGGGATTTGAACCCGGGTCCATTGGATTACCAGTCCAGTGGCAAGACCACTCCACCACACCTCCCCATTATATGCACTCTAACCTCACTCTGACTTCGTAAACCTTGGTATAATACATTCTCGCCCGACACACACATTCTTTGTGCACAACCGAACTTGTTCTTGTATTATTACTCCTACTAAATACTGGCATTCCCATTATACACATTCACTGTATAGCAACTCGCATTACACCCTCCAGCTTCATACCTCCTACCCTATTCTGACCTAAGTTACCCTGCTGTGGTAGAGTGTTAGAGCTTGGGTCAATAGCTCTCAGCCTGGTCTCTGTCCTCGGGGTTTACACAACATTTGGTATGCAGCCAAACAGACCCGATGTTGTTGGATGAACCGGAGTGTGTTTGAATATTTAATCCAATGTGTACTAACTTTAGCTTTAGAACCAACACATCAATTAAAAACTATTTTTTGATTGACCAATATTATTATATAATTTTCAATTGAGCAAAATTACGAAGTACTTGAACAAAATTTGAAACAAAAGAAGGAAGAGTATGATTTCATTCAATGCACACTACCAATAAATGCCTAAAGTAGCCGATAGAGGCGCTGAACGCAATGTTTGCCGCGGTAAATTGTGGAAAATTGGCGACATCGCGGACCTAGCCTAACCCTCTCCTTCAACAATTCTATATGTTAAGCAGTTAGTCGAAATTTACGTAGCTTACACATACCTAGGTCTATGCATACTGTTGTTTTATATATTTTAAAATTACCCATATTCATATATAACGTATATTTACAATACAAGTCGGCAAGTATTTTTGCACCTATTTTGATATGATAATTAATTATTCAGCCTATAATTATCTTTGTAGTCATTATCAGCTGCATATGGACTTTCCCTTTATTACTATAATATACAGTATATGCACTTAGTGTAGTCGTATACTGTAAAATAAAAACATGTAGAATCACAAAATAATCGAGATAAACTGTGCATATCCTAGGTGTTGGGTATAGTGATGTCTACAGTTATAGCCCTGGCGCTAGTACAGAAGCGTCCACCAGAGGTCTCAAGAGTAATGTTGGTAGGGAGAATTCGCACCACCAATATTTCACTTGAGACCTCTGGTAGCGCTCCTGAAATAGCGCCAGAGCTATGACTGTCGACATCAACAATAATCAACACCAAGGATATGTACAGTACAATGTTTTGTTATTATACACGGCTGTACACTAAATGCTGATGTAATATGGTAGTCATGGGAATTTCCATATGCAGATTATAATGACCAAAACATAAGTACAAGGCCGATTAATTGTTGCATAATAGGCGTAGTATACCTTCTTCCCATACAATATTAACCTACTGACTGCCAGGTTCATATATATACGGACTTGGGTGTTGTTACGCCCAGTCCCAGGTCCAGATATATGCGGACTTGCCGAACAAATTTGCAGCAGCGAAACGACTGCACCAATCACTTCCATATTTCTACCACAAGTACCTTAACCTTCTGCCATCTCACACCGCACGTGGATCATTGTCTGACCACCACAAAATAAAAATAAAAATTACCGGCGGTGAAACGACTGCACCAATCGTTTCCATCTTTGTACCATAAATACCTCACCCTTCTGCATCCCCCCCACCACCCTTCCAACCCCCAGCCGCCGCACAGAGGAATCATGACACGTCGTCTGAAAGATATTGTTCGTACCCCAGACTTTCAGAGGAGGTTGGACGAAGCCTTTAGTGATTTCACAGATTCTGATGCAAGTGTTGTAGATGATAGTTTATGTGATGAGTGGGACAAACACATCGAGGGTACAAAGGAGTACAATGGAAATCAAGCAACAAAAGCTCTTGTGACTCCTCTAGGCTGCTTGTCCTCCAAATCACTGAGGATCAAGTGTCCAAACAGTGGTTTAGAGTGGATAAAGAAATATTGGAAAAGGAACTACTGCTCTGGAACTAATGTCTGTGACAGGATTAGGATGATTGTAGGGGACATAGGGGTTAGTAACATAACACAGTTATAGGTGATCTTTCGTACAGTATATCTGGGAAAAAGAGAGTATACCATATTAGTAATTTATATACTCAATAATCTGATAAATCTGAGGGGGAATATAATAAAGTTATTCATTTTTAGGGTGGATGGGACGCGTCAGCCGTGGTTGGCAACCTGTCTAGGGGAGTAAACCTGATACAAACCCGTACTGCTTACCTAAGTGTAAGGCAGGTTAGTGGATGAATTAGCCGAACACCACTGTAGAAAAATAGTGCTAACAAGGTACACAGAGGGCCCCGGAGTCGGACGGATTCTAAATTGAATGGTCAATCCTGTAAGTCCTTCACTAAACTGGCTCGGGTTGTCCCTCTCACAGGGAATAGGTCCGCTTGGGGGCATTCTGTGTATGGCCACCCTCGTACGGGGAGTAAGGCGTCCGGCAACAGATAGATAGATTAATTTACAAACGCAGTCAGTCACGGGTTTGAAGCAAGATATTTGTCTATGCACGTTTAAAAGTATCAACGGTGCTGCAGTCTATAATGTCTCGGGGAAGCCCATTCCACAAGTTGACAACTCGGTTGAAAAAGAAATTATTAGATTTGTGTGAGTTAAATGATTTACCAATAATTTTGCAACCGTTTCTCCGCATGTAATTAGATTGGTCGATAGTGAAGTACTTATTACAGTTCATATTGTCGATGCCTTTGATGATTTTGATTTTTTTTTTTTTTTTTTATGTGAGTGAAGGAGAGAGACATAAGGCAGAACTGTCTGTATTGATTGCCTCTCCCAGAGTTGAAAGAGTGACAGGGCCAAAATCAAGGGACGTTCGAGCCAAAATGCCTGGACACGGAGTTTGAAACAATTTAAGTCATAGGGAGAGGGAAAGACTGATTCTGGGAGAGAGTTCCAGAGCTCAGCAGTTAAATAGAAGAAAGACTGAGAATAACATTTTACTCTTGGGTTGGAGAGTTGCACAGAGTAGGGGTGGGATTGTGTTGCAAGACGGGTACTATGTACCCTACGTAGAGGAGGTGGTATACACTGGGAAAGCCCTGAGGCACATTGATTATTGTAGTAGCGATAGAATAGCGAGAGAGATGCAACATTGCGGCAAAGAGAGAGAGATTGCAGAGTGTTGGTGAGTGAACGGGAGTTAATGATACGAAAGGCTTTCCTTTCTACTTTGTCTAGGAGTGCGGTGTGAGAGGATCCTCCCCACACATGTGAACAATACTCAATACAAGGACGCACTGTGCCCTTGTACAGAGCAAGAAGCTGTGCAGGGGTAAAGAATCCCTTGAGGCAGTTGAGCACACCCAGCTTCTGGGAGGCTGCCTTAGCAAGACTGGTAATATGGTTCTTCCAAGTGAGAGCAGAAGAAAAACAGACACCGAGAATATTGAGTGAAGATGAAGGATTGATTTTTGTATTGTTGAAGTGGAGTTACGGATGGGTAGTAAGATAAAGAAATTGAGTTTTGGAAGCATTACAGTAAGAAGGTTTTCGCTGCCCCAATTTGAAATAGTAGTTAGATCAGAAGATAAATGTTGCATGGCTTCATTACGTTTGTTTTTGAGGGATTGCTGGCTGGGGTGTTTAGGGAAACTAATTGAGTAGTGTAAGATAGAGTTGTCTGCGTATGAAAGGGTGGGACTGGAGGTACTGTTGGCCAACTTAGTCTTGCGACAAAATGTTGTGGTGTGTGGAGGTGTGTGGAATTTCATTCGTAGTAAACATCGTAGTTTTATGAATGAATCACTCAAACCATATGGCGTATGAAAGAAAGGACGTGATTGGGTGAGACGAGAAATATTGGGAAACTCTATTTTCTCCTATATTTGCATTACTAGAGGGTTAATAGACGTTCCAGAATGATGTTAAGTAATAATTGGATATGAAATGAAGAAGCCTATAGCTAATACTAATACATAACCTATCAATACCCAAATTATTAGGCATGACAGACAATGTGAGTGGGTCGGTGGAAGGAGGGAGGGTGTAGGCTTCGTTTTAATGTAATCAAGACGCACGCTGGGTTTAATGACTCACAAGTGAATGGTTGTATTTTTTAAGATGCCTGAATGTTGGTTGTTTGGATTATAATGTCTATGGACAGTATGACTTAGATACTGTTATAGCAAGAATTTATAGTTTGTAGCATAAATCTCTGAACTTGATTGTATATTAATATTATGATTTAAGATTTTCTGGTGGCTATGAATTACCGTAATCTGGTTTTCATATATAAAAGTTGAAAAACATTAAAAATCGTTATGGTAATGAATGGCTTACTCCTCAGAATATGAGAGATCCTTCTTAATCTTCAAGTGAATTTAGTCAACCTAGGAAGGGCTATTAGTCAAATGATCAACTAAATTTGTAATTAACCCCTTGATCCTTATATGTTTTTCCTAAGCTTAGCATGAACATTTAGCAGTAGCATTAATAACAATAAAGCAATCGTCGTCTGATTGAAGGGGTTAAGGTGAATAAAATACATTGGATGTAGCTGGAATTACAAAGTCATCATGGATTTTTAAAGGGTTGAAATATAATGTTTAACCCTATGAGGATCGATGACGCACTTCTGTTCTGTTTTCTGACTATTATCCCGTGGAGCCCCAGCGACGCGTCTGACGCGTCGGCTATGTATGTAACGCACAGCCCCAGAGACGCGCCTAACGCGTCACCCTTATAGCTCCAGTCGTAAGGCTCAGAATGGCTCTAGATTTATATGGGAACTACTTTGGGATCCGGCGGACTAATTCCAAAACGTTTTGTCCATACGCGTGCGCGCGCGGGGACGGGAGACGGCACCCGCCTTCCCACACCTCATGGTCAGTTTACCGCGTACCCTCTCGAGTGAAACACCATGTCTCGACGTTATAGTGCCCTCCTTACCTGCCCCTGCAGTACAGAGGAGGTCATGGATATACTGTACGACACTGACAGCCCTGATAGTGACACTGACTCGGCATTAGACGAGTCTGGGGACGAGTATGCCCCTTCGCAAGCCGAAAAAAGAGAGCTAGAGGAAGAGCTTGCTCAGATTCCTGTCAGGCGGCGAAGGCGTCCGTCACAAAAACAGCAAGGGGCAAGTGCACCTCCCCGCCGCCCACTTCCCCAAGACCCCACTGAATCCTCAGAAAGTGGGGAAGAGGTTGTTGTTCCAGGTGAACCTGCTGACCCTCAAAATTATGTGCGTGTACCTGGGGAAGAACGCAGGGGATTGAAGAGAAGAAGGGGCGAGTCTGGGAGTGAAGAGGAGGTATTCCCACAACCCCGCCTGCCTTCTCCCCCACTTCGCATAATCTCCCCCCCTCAAGAAAAATACCCCGGGGAGGTTCTATGGCCGTCATAAACATAGTGACGAACAACAACGTGGTGATGGAGAAATGGAAGAACGTGGTGATGGACAAAGGGCACAACGTGGTTCGAGACAAGGGCAGTCACGTGACCCAAAACGCTCCCTCTTCCCTCCCGACCCAGAGCACGCGGGGGGGGGGATGAGTCACCACAACCACCACCACTACTACCAGACTCTCCGCCTCGCCATTCTTCCCCCCCACTATCACCTTCCGGCTCCATCCCGTACACCCCCCACGAATGTCTCCCTCACCTGAACCAGGCCCCTCCCGCGCCACTGCATTATCACCAGCCTCTCCACAACGCCCCGACCTGCCCCAACGCCCTGCAATCAAACGACGTGGGCGTGTCATATCTCGCGGGCGTGCCACCCGCGGCCGAATGCACAAGGTGAAGCAAATAAGATGCCCCAGCAACGACTCGAGCTCTAGATCTAGCTCTCGATCAAGTTCGAGGTCTAGCTCCAGACCCAAGTCCACCTCTCGCTCACGCCGCCCACGCTCCACCCGCACCCGCCCGACCCGCCCCGGTGCCCCTGACGATGACCCTGATGAGCCCGATGCCCCATCTAGCGACGACGAAGGCGCTGATAGGTGGGATTGGGTGGATGGGGAGAACTATCTACTAGGACAATACCACTTTGTGGGGGCAGCTGAGGCCGGCCCTACCATGCCCAATCGTGGACCTGACACTACAAGACTGGGTGTTTTTCTGCAGTTCTTCACTGCCAACCTTGTCGGCTTGATTGTTGACCAGACGAACTGGTACAACTATTATTTTATGGCAGGGAAGGAGCAGAAGAGGAACTCGGCACGTCTCTCATGGGTGGATTTGTCTTCCGATGAGTTCTACGCATTCCTGGCACTGGTCATCCTGATGGGGGTCACCAAGAAGACGTCTCTCAGGAAGTACTGGTCATGTGATCCCCTCATCGCAACCCCCTTCTTTGGGAAAGTCATGAGCAGGAATAGATTCACGGCAATCATGGGAAACCTGCACTTTATTGATAGCCTGGCAAGCCACACCAGGAACCAGGAACGCCCCAGGAATACCAAAGACCCGATGGAGAGGATAAGACCTATATTTGAATACCTGAAAACTAAGTTTGCAGCCTCCTTCAAACCTCACCAAAAACTCATCATTGATGAGAGTCTGGTGCTGTGGAGGGGGAATATTAGCATCCGACAGTACATCCCCAGCAAGCGTCACCGTTATGGCCTGAAACTGTTCGTGATGTGCGACTGCAAAACCGGCTACATCCAGGACATCATCTTCTACATGGGCAAGGTCACTGAACTGGTGGAGGAGAGGACATATGGGATATCTGGGGCCGTTGTCATCACCATGCTGGAGGGATATTTGGACAGGGTCCACATCTTGTACCTCGACAACTGGTACACCAGCCCTTCCCTTGCCAAATTCCTGTACAGCAGAAACACTGGCGTCTGTGGCACCGTCAGGAGGAATCGTGTCTACATGCCAGAGCTACCCGAAAGCCAGGAGAAGGGCTCCATCATCCACCTCCAGGCAAATAATGTCTTGATGCTCTCGTGGATGGACAATCGTGACGTCAATATCCTCACCAGTATCCACCTGCCCCGCTTAGAGGACACCAAACGCCGTGATAGAGCCACAGGTGAGGCGGTCAAAAAACCAGTTGCAATCATTGACTACAACATCAACATGCGGCTGGTTGACAAGTCAGACTCTGTCATATCGTCGGTCGAGTGTGCCAGGAAGACGATGAGGTGGTATAAAAAACTATTTTTCCACCTACTCGACCTCACCCTCTACAACTGCCACATCCAATATCATGAAATAACAGGTGAAGTTGAGACGATGGAGTCGTACTGCATCGAACTTGCACGGGAGCTTCTGTTCTTCTTCAGGGATGGTCCACGCCGCCAGCAATGCCCCGCAGCTCGTTTTCAAGCACCAGAAGGCCCCGCCAGACTGACACAACGCCACTTTTGCGATTTTGTCCCGCCCAACCAAGCAATCCCCAACCCACGCAGACGGTGTCATGTGTGTCGCAACACAGGCAGATGCACACCCAAACGGACAGACACCCGGACGATGTGTGAAGAATGTGATGTGGGACTGTGTTTTCACACCTGCTTCAGGGATTATCACACCCTCGAGCACTTCTAAGTGTTCAAAGTGTTCAAAGACTGCGATAAAAGACGCTATAATGTAATACTAACAGTGTATATAAAAGACGCAAAAAGTGAATATAAAACAGTGTGTATATATATATAATTTACAAGTGCAAAGTACCGAACAATATAAAACACTAAGTAAATTCTAAACTTATAAAACTGTGTGCAAATAATTATAAGAATACGAGACAATAAGTGCGTAAAACAATGTATATACACCTCATAATCTTAGGTAAAACAATGAACAAGTACAAATAATTCAATGAAAAGGAGAGACAGAGTGACCTTGAGTGAAACTGACAGCCAGACAAAGAAAGAAAGAGGGAAGGGTGCTGTGGAATGTGGGTCACTCGGTCCGCTGTCTGGCCGTGTGTTCGTACGTGCGTTTTGTTATTGTCCTGAGCAAAGATGGCCGCCCAAGATGGCCGCCATCACCATGGCAATGGGGACGCTAACACTCGTGCGCACTTGAAATACTTGAATGAAGGCACTTATCACACTACAACTTCAGTTATATTGACATTATGTGATATACAAAGACATTCTATGAACTCTGAAGCGCACTTTATGTCCGAGAGGTGCAAAATAAGTCATGCTGCCTGGCGGCTGGCAACTGGCTGCTGGCGCGGGAGATTTGAAATGGCGCTAAGGCTCCACTGAGGCTGGGGACCCCCACTACCTCCCAGGACCCCCAAATGGCCTAGGTAAGTACTTTTTTCACATTTCTTCATGTCTATCATTATTTTCTAACACATTCTGATATATTTATAAAAAAAACAAAAAAATTGAAAATTGCCCGGGTTCTGGTGCGCAAAAATAATAAAACCGGCTGGGGCTGTTAGGGTTATTAGACGATTTTATTCAGATTAGGATGGTTATATGGAAGTCAGAGGGTTGATTGAGATAGTATGTACCCTTTTAATTCCCACAAATACTTCCTAAGCTGTATAAATTATCTGGTAGCCAAAATAAACTGCTAAAATGTGTCATATCGTCAAAGGCTTAACCTTCTAACTATTTTGCAAACTAATATCACCTCTAGTTGCTATTGTAGCATTTTCGTATAGTAGTTGAGTGCGTACAATGTCCTATTGTAAATACGTCAAGGGAATCATATATTTAATTGTCATGCTTCCTAATTCGAAATAATTCTTCTCATTCATGCTTAGATCAATTCAGAGATTTCAGTTATTTGCAACTACAGTTAAATCGACTTCACCAAACCATAACAGAACCCTACTCGTCCTTCCCAACAACCATGATTGTTGTGGTGGAGTAGTAGTAGTAGTAGTCAATTCCTAGGCTGCCTGACCGAACAGCCCCATTGTTGTTGTTGTTGTTGTTCCCCGAACAGCCCCAAGTCCCCGAGCAAGGCCAAGGCCATAACCGAGCGCCCCCACAGAACCCTCCCTGCCGACCACAATAAAGCCTGGGTGACCGAAGCCACTCCATGGCGGGGAGCTGAGGAGGGTGCGGAAACGCCCCGTATACGCGTGGTGGTGGAGTTGGTGGTGTGAGTTAGAGATAGTATACAGTATAAGGAGATAGGAAACTTCCTATGCCTTCCATTTAAAAAAATGATACCATAGATAGTGGTGTCTGGCATCGATTTGAGGCTGCAGCCAACCCCATCTAGTATGGACGCGGTACTAATATTGATAAACACAATCTGGGGATTTGTCTTCATACTTCACACACCAACTGTATTGAATATTGATTGCTTAGGCTAAGCAACCCTAGCATTTACTTTACTAATGTCAGAGTCGCCACCGTTACATAACATAACAAATGATAACACCATTGAATGTTTATGCCGGTATCACACGAGGGCTTTTATAGTCAACATTCCATGATCAACATTTTCTGGCGACATTTCTGTAATATTTTGCACTGGTATCGGAAACTAGACTGATGGTAGATGCATTTAGGTAACATGACAATATTAAATGTTTCCCTTGTGAGCTGCCAGACCATTGTGTTAGGTTAGGTTAGGTTAGGTTTAGGTTAGGTTAGGTTAGGTTTAGGTTAGGTTAGGTTAGGTTAGGTTAGGTTAGGTTAGGTTAGGTTAGGTTTAGGTTAGGTTAGGTTAGGTTAGGTTAGGTTAAACAGTCCTTCAATAAAGTCATTATGTCAACTAATGGTTCCTATATAAGGGGGGAAATTGAGCCTAGGCTACTTTTCCCGGGGGGAACTTCAGTCAGGGGGGAAACATTTCCTGCTACGCCGGTACACATTTGCTGATAGAGAACAACAGAGGCTTTAATCAGTCATATAAACAACAGTATTAGTTTTCAGATCAGTCTTTTGCGGATATGTCTCGGACAGCGTGATGAGAAAAAGCTTTTGCAAAAAGATGAGGATAGGATTATAAGAATGATGCGAAACAAACTTTAGATGAAGACCCCTAAAAAAAACCACACACACACAGGGGAATTTTGATGTCATTAGCTCCATTACAACACTTAACTTGCGCTACAATCACTAAATACATTGTATATAATATTATAATAAAACATTATGACATAGAATGCCGCTAGCACCTTGTTTTTCCTGGTAACGGGTCGAAATTTACGTTCAGTCCATATATTGAATTAGTTACAGTGCTTACATATACATTGTAAACATTATTATTATATTCCTTTAATCCCTGACTAATATACGCTTTTCCAAAACCGAATGCAATACTATAACAGTAACTTTAACTATAAATATGTAATCAATGCAGTGAATAGGTTTATTGAATTTTGTATTATTCCTTTTACTAGAGGTCCTTCTGAAACTTAAAACAATATGTTGGCGGTAACTGAAAACATATACGATATGTAAACATAGGCTGCAAAACAGTAAGTTATATATAAATAATAATTGCTAATAAGACAATGTGTTTTAGTCGAGGGGTTTGTTTGTTAAGCTTTCCTGTATATTCTTTTAAGATGATTGTGAACACAAAATAACTTATATTCTTACCCATTTTTATATTTACCATGTTCCGTCTCCCTCTCCCTCTCTCTCTCTCTCTCTCTCTCGCTCTCGCTCTCTCTCTCTCTCTGTAACATAACTATATATTTACAAAAATAATAGGAACAGCAACAGACTGAGTGATATTGATCAGGCTGCTCATTTCTATGATACCGGAGAGGTAGATATACTAGAAATAACTCAGTTGACTCTATGTCTCTTATTGAGCAATACAATGGAAGCTTGATTGCGTTGAATTTATCAAAGTGAATATTGAAACACGATACAGTTTCTCAATCATTATATATATATATATATATATATTAGTCGCTTGATTAAGCCATTTTTAAATATAATTTGTTGGATGTTTACGCTTCATATACTATGTGAGCCTTATTACAGAACAGGCATGTAAACTTAGAAGCTGCCTTTTAAATGACACACACATTATATTTGAGAACAGAAAATCCGACATATTGTAATCTTTATAATATAATGGTGCTATTTGCATCCCTACAATGGATGATGTTTATCACAGATATGTTTGTCCTTCCGTTTCTCTGGAATCCTGGGAGTGTAAAGGGGGGAGCACAGCTGATCTAGGGTTGGAAGGTATTCTAAATTTGGCGAAAGGTATTGTATGTTAAGGGTGCCAGTATTGTGAATATTTATGAATAGGTGTTGTTAATTATAATTATGAGCATGCTAACTGAACCGTTGCTCCGTCATTATACCAGTTGGTTTCTTATTGAATATAATACATGCTACTATGGTATAAAAGCGCTATTTTAGTAGGTATAGGTAATGATATATGGAACTCTTAAGTTAGCTAAGGTAACGCCTCTATTCAAGAAGGGAAACAAATTAGATGTTAGCAACTACAGACCGGTTAGCATAATATGTATTGTATCACAAATCCTTGAAAAAGGTGTATACACCCAAATTGAACATTACCTCAAAGAAAATTATCTATTTTACATGCTTCAATCAGGTTTCAGAGGCATGTACTCAACGGACTCCTGTCTCACCCACTTAACAGATCACATTCGTAAAGAAATGTCTAAAGATAACTACAACAGTATGGTTCTTCTCGATTTACAGTAAAAAATTGATACAGTAGACCATGATATCCTATGTAATAAACTACAAGCACTGGGCATTGGGTCTGTGAACTGGATTAAATCTTATCTTAGTGGTAGAACACAAAGAGTCAAAATCGATGAAAATTTATCAGATCCAATGCCAATTAACTGTGGGGTCCCGCGGGGAAGCATCCTAGGTCACCTACTCTTTCTCTGTTATGTGAACGACAAGGAACTGAGCGTCTCATGTAAATGATTACTGTTTGCTGATGACAGTGTGCTTCTGGTTTCAGGAAAAGACCCAAAAAGCATTGCCACCTCACTTTCCATAGAACTAGAATTTGTGTAGTGATTTTTTTTTTAAATAAAGACCTCCGTCTACGTATTGTGAAAAACCTGTTATCATCCGGCAAATTATGGGGTTGAGTGAGTGAAGGGGGGGAGAGTGAATGAAGGGGGATACATATTTTTCATAATACGTGTTGCTAGCCCCAAACGCGCGAGCAACTGTGGCTTTCAACCATCCGACACATCCCCTTTTATTTAAGTGCATCACACATGTTAAATACAAATAAAGTTTATTTTTGTTTTACCCTACTGTGGAGAGACTACGGATACACCACTCCTGCCCGGGCCTCACACAGTGGCATGACCCAGTCCAGTCGTACTGAGCTCATGACGCTGGTGGCATTGCCCCGGAGGATAGCCATCCCTAGTCTTTGCTTGAGCCAGAGGGTTTCCCGGGGTTCTCCTGAAACTTCTCTGATTTTACGGCCTATTTCATTCACCATCTTAAGGGTGGTAGGGCCGAAGACTCCTGAAGTTTCGAATGCCAGGGGCTCGAACTGATGATTTCTGGCGATGGCTTGATATTTTTCTCGCTTTTTATTTTTTGCTATCCGGGCGGCTTCACCTGCTTCGTCGGCGTTTCTGGCGATGTTGGTTGTGGAGAAAGTGTCAACACATGTGGCATCCCACACGAGGCACCGGTCATTCTTGTAAGGGAAAGTGGTCATCCCATCTGGCCGTTTGCCGTCTTCTCTGTGAAGTCCATGTGGTTCGAGGATTGATGCACGGTTAGCACTCTGCAGGGCCCGTTTTATGACATCATTTAGTGCAGAGTGTCTAGGCAGGCGGCCTGCGTTGTAATTACATGACAAGGCATGGTGACCTTGAGCATCCATCCCCCCACCACACTTGCAAGTGTTTGGGTGACAAACTGCCGCACCCACTCTGAGCGCGATGGCAACCCGGAGCGCTTCAGCATCCAAGTGAGTTCCAAGAGGTGGGATGGGGATGGCGTGTAACCACAAGCCACTCTCCAAACGGGAGGCTGCCTGGAGGCGTGCTTTTTCAACCTGGTCTGCATTGGTTAGGAGATTTTCTTGAGTTTTCTTCGCCGAGATGGTATCCCACACTTTCTGCTTGCTCCTGGAGGTACCCTGAGGCTCCTCCTCTACTCCTGTACTTTCCTTCCAGGTGTTAATCGCTACTGCTACGTCCCTATTAAGTGTCATTCGGGGTTGAGAAGAAAGGATGGACACTACAAGGTCGTTGGTCGCGATGAGGGAAGAGATAAAGGCTGGGGAGGCAATATCTGAGGCTCTCCGTATGCCCAAGCCCCCGAGGCGGACAGGAAGAGTGGCTTGTGTCCAGGTCCGTTCTTGAAATTCCACGTTGGTGATGCTGGTCACTGCTTCTCGGATTATGCTGTCTAATTCTTGGAGGCCACCATTGTTTGTGTAAGTCATCGATGTGCGCAAGAGGTATTGGAGTTTTGGGATGGAGAAACAATTCTTGAGAAGGGCCAGAGCTGAGTGGGCATCGATGTGTATCAGGTGACTCACGAGACGTTGAAGCTCCCCCTTTTTAACTTGAAGTACTGGTGGGATTGCTGCCAGAGTTAGTAGGGAACCTAATAGGGTTTGCTGGTGCTCCTGAAGGATCTTTACATCTGGCAATATGCCTTGAAACAGGGCCTGAGTCTCTTCTCTTTCTTCACGTGTGTGGTTGAGGAGGACAAGTTCACATTTGGTGTCATTTATCACTATCCCAGCCTGTCAGTTACGATGTTATTTAGGTCGGTTAGAACGTTCTCTACAGACCAACCCAAGGTTGCATCGTCCAGGTACCATACATTCAGTTCTGACCTTACTTTGTTAGCTGCTGCCTCCACCCCTATTGAGAAAAGAGCAGGACCACCTGGATCTCCCTGCTGTAACCCGGTCGCTGATGGGATTACCGTCTCGCCGAAAATCTGGATTGAAGGTTTGGAATAAGCCTGCCAAAGTAGGGGGTACAGAGTGGGGATGTGTTCTTGAGCTGCACGGAGGAAGACATCCCTGCGAATGCTGTTGAATGCGTTCCGCATGTCAATCTTTAGAAGCACTCGTTTTTCTTGGGCTTGGCTGAGGTAGGTGCGGGTTGCGTGTACAGCAGCTTCACACACCCCTGGAGTTCCGAAACCTAGTTGAACTGGTCTTAAGTGTTGACCTAGGCCATTCGAGAGTGGTTTCAAACCCACCTTTGTGGCAAGGCGTCGGAAGGTGTTCCCTACTGCTATTGGGCGCACACCGCCATCTTTTTTTGCCAGTGCACAGAGTGATGCCCCCAAAAATAGGGGTTTGGCACAGTCGGGTACTTCCCCTCTTAAAACCATGTTGATGAATTTGGTGAGGGTTTCCAAGAGTGCCTCCCCAGCAGCTCCTGATCCCTGACCCAAGAGGCCTTTGAGGTGGGCGGGTCGGATACCATCTGGGACCGCGGCTGAGCCTGCTGGGAATGAAGTCACTGCGGCAACCACCTGCTCCTTTGTGACAACTAAAGGTTGGGGCATCTGGTCATTTGGGGCAGGGGGGAGGTTTAGGTCCCTAGGTGTAGGTGGGTGCTTTTCTTGTAGGGCTTCAACAACTTCGGTGCCTTGACCAGCAAAACCTTCTGAAGAGGACAACAGTCTGACGGCCCCATTGATGTCACTATCCGCCAGCTTCGCCGCGACCCTCTTACGTAGCTGTTCAGCCTCTTCCTCTTCCATGTCCTGTTGCTTCTGGGCCCTGTTTGGTTGCTGTTCGGGGGGTTCCACCAGTTTGTTTCCATCCATATACTGTGCTACTTGACGTTTCACTCTGGTGGCTAGTGAAACCTGAAGATGGTCTTGTATGTTGGTTCTGGGTGGTTTTCGGAGGGCCCCATAGGAGAAACCCAGGAGCCGTGCCCATGCGAGGGGTGTCTTGAGCTGTAGGGCCTGCTTTATGATGGTTGTAAGGGCCTCCGCCACTTGGATTCTGGCTCCTTTAGGTACCCGGGCAAGGACCTGGATCCGCGCTTTCCATTTGGTCACAAGTTGGGTCAAGTCGGCGACCGGTGTTGCCGGTGTTGCCCCGGTTGGCTCTGCAGTGGGTCCTGGGCATGCGAGACATTTCCAGTTTGGTTGTTCTCCTGATGTTTTCTTTGTCAGCCTAGCACAGTGGTCTTCCTTGTGCGGCTCGCGAGCCATTGGCGGCTCGCAATGACCTAATTGGCGGCTCGCAAGAGAGGAGAGAGAGAGAGAGAGAGAGAATGTCATCAGTAATCAGAGAAAAGTCCAGAGTATTAGATATAAATTACATCATGTTGCCTATCAGACATATCACTTAATACAATTACTAATGGAAATAGGCCTACTGGCCCTGGCAATTCTTTACTGTTCATAATTATTCAATACAAAGAGAAAAGGAGAAAAGAGAGAGCACCCATTATACAGGAATGATGAGAGAGAGAGAGAGAGAGTAGATCGAGGGGAACGAGCCTTCTGTACAGGAACTGTAAGTGTGGGTAACGTAAGTCCAGCGCTCGGCGGCCATACTCAACCAGTCTTGTCCATTCATTCGTTTTATTAACACCACATCAGAAAAGTAGGTTTTGGTGCCTCATAAATTAGTGTTATTTTATGAGAAAAAGACTGTTTCGGTAAGTGCTTGAAATGTATGGACCTAAACTCGTATTCTTACAAATTCAAACGCTGTATTTTCCACATTTGGTTATTTGTTCACCAATTTGTCGTATTCCAGGCAGTGAATTATCCAGGCTATAATCAAAATAGACAAATGTATTATAAAACGTAAGCACACAAAAGATGACCCACCAGAAATACAACCTTCTACAAGGCAATCATGTGAATCATGTGTGAATCCTAACAAGAATAGCAGTGACAAATTACAAGTACAGAATGGAGAAAGTTAAAAAAAAAAACCCAGCTGGCTCATTTCCGGTCATCACAACATTAAATGAAAGTCTTTATTTGTTTAATTTATATTAGTAAAGTCAAGAATTTCAATATAGCCTAATATACTTTTTTACTAAATAATTTCAATATAATAATTGTTACTAGTCGTTTTCTATAAATCTGTGGCTATGGAAACCAACAAAAATATGTAATTTAGTTCCTATATATATTTTGTTCTGCTTATCCTTGTGGCTTATGCGGCTCTCACTCTGAATATGTCCTGAACTTTTGGCTCTCTTGAAAAAATTAGTGAATAACACTGGCCTAGCACAAGATAAATGAACAGATCTAAGACAGCCGGAAAATTTTCGCGAATTCTTTCTTGCATTGGTTTTTCCGCACTTAAAACACTTAGTATCCGCTAGGCCATAGTTTTCCAAGATTATCCGTTCCTCTGCCTCTACCAAGCCGACCTCCTGATCTTCCCGTGGTGCTTCCATCTCTGCCATGTCTCCCTTGTTTCAGAAACACCGGGAAATCTCTCCTGGCACATATCTAGATTATTGCTGTTGTTATTAATGTATAATTGGCTGGATGCATAAAAATTCACATATCATAGTCAACCTTTCTGATGGGCTATGTAAAAAAAAAAAAAAAAAAAATCACATATCATAGTCAACCTTTCTGATGGGCAATTGGCCTGCTTCTCCTAAAGCTAAGTGGTTAAATGTATAAATTATCGGCATTGGGCACCAGTACAACTAAAAGATCTAACTGATTGAAGGGAAGCATGCCAATTATATCCTATTATTATCCTATGATTAAACTGGCGACTCCACCCTGATGTTGAGTATTAATAAATGCTTAGGATATTAATAATGCTGTCAACATCAAGATAGGGAGAGAGCCAGAGAGTGAGCGAGAGCCAGGATCTGAGTGAGTAACCGAATCTAGGACAGCAATTATGGAAAAATGCTTAAATTGTACAAAATGTTAAGAGAGAGAGAGAGAGCAGGGGCGGGGGCGAGGGAGAAAGAAAGCGAGCTGGAGAGGGGGCTGGCCTGGTTGGGTATTGAAAGATGTTAGGGAAAAACAAATAACTAAAATTATAAAGAGCGATCTGAGATGGTTGAATGAAGTTATAGAAAAACAAAAAATAATAACAATGAAAGCGACTTGTGACGGTTAAGTGCGGTGATTGAAAGTGGATGGAAAGATGTTCAGGATAAAAAGGAGAGAGAGAGGGAGAGAAATAAAAATGGACCTTGTAGCAAGTACTTCCTAAATGGTTAGAGAGAGAGAAATAAAAATGGACCTTATAGCAAGTACTTCATAATGGTTAGAATTGTTTGAGAAGTTGAAAGACCTAGGGTCAGGTTCTTGGGGTAGGTGGAAGATAAGGCCTATGGTGGGGAACCATAAGGGTGAAACTGCCTGCCCTATAAAGGGTTACTTCACTCACCTTGTGGTTACTGCTGGAGGTTTTTGGTGCCTGGGCAGGGCTGGGCTTGTGCCTAACGGCTCCCTTGTCCCCTCACTGATACTGGTAATAACACTCTCAAGATTAAACTAAAGATGATTTGTGGGCGATGTTTAAACAAGAAACCACGTTCTGTTTACTATGTGCCGAAACACTGTATCATCGCCGATCTTCTGATACGTATATCGGTCACTTAGCCCCACGATACCCCTCCGAAAATCCCCTCTTTTGAGGAGCCCAACCAACCCGTGTGCTCTCACTGTGCTCTCACACTCAGATCTTGTGATTGGCTAGTGGATAATAGACTTTCTCTTCACCTGGGCAAGACAGAAGCCATCTTATGTGGAACAAAACGCAAATTGAGAGACATTGAGGGCTTCTCGGTTAACTGTAATGATGTTCCCATAACAACAGTGTCACAAGTGAAATATCTCGGACTAAAACTGGACTCGACTCTGTCAGGTGACGCAATCTTTGAATCGATCCTGAGCAAATGTAGAGCACGTATAAAATACCTGTATAGACAGGTGAAATGCTTGCCAGCGGTGACCAAAAAGACCCTTTGCCAAGCGCTTGTTCAATGTCATTTTGACTATTCTGTGTCATCCTGGTACTCCGCATCGTCTCAATCAGCAAAGTGCAAACTCCAGGTCACTCAAAATAAAATGGTAAGATTAATGCTGAACCTAGGACCCAGATCTCATGTTGGCCAGGAACAACTTCAGTCACTTGGAATGCTCAATGTTTCTGACAGAGCCAAATAAATCAGACACATTAACACTAGATTAGCGGGCTAGCGGTTTATTTATATGTACCGCCCAGCAGGGTGTTTTTAGCCAAAATAGGGCTGTTTATGTGATCATTTTCATGCCTAAATAAGACCCAGAGCGTAAAACAAGTATCTATCCCTGAAAGGGCATAAACAGAGCTTTCCAATGACACCATAACGATCCTTTTATGACGGCTAGTTTTCTTGCAACAACCGCGCAACGCGAGTGCAAAAAGCATGTAATTCGGCACTTTCCCCATACAATTCAGTATGTAGCGAGTGAGAGAGGGAGGGAGGAGGTGGGATTCGTGTCAGTAGGTTCGCCGCGGTGGTCTGGAGCAGTCATACGCTCGCTACTCTCCTGCCACCACTTGTCTCTCTCTCTCAGCAACATTACGTGCTGAAATTGCCACACGACCTATGTCGCGCGCCGCCAGATAGTCCAGATTTATTATACTCGACTTATGTTGCGCGCCGACACTTAGGGGTTAATGCCTTCAAGATATTTTATGATAGGGCTCCTGAGTATTTAAAGAGTAGTTTTGTTAAAGCAAGTGAAAGGAATGGACAAAATATACAGAATAGGATGTATAACTTTACAGTTACGAGAATCCAAGGACAGGGTAAGCTAACATTCTTCTTCACTGCCATCAAAGACTGGAACAACCTACCACAGACAGTCCGTGAAAAGAGCACATTGTATTCCTTCAGATGTAGCCTGAAGGAGCACCTGAACCGAACAGCTGCGAGAAGGGAGCACCAAGCTTGTGTCTACTACTAAATACGACATACGAGATAGGCAAAAAAACAAACTCAAAATGATTACTTAAATATTTTAACAAGGTGTTGACGCTTCGAGCAGAGATGGTCGAGTGGTGGGGAGAGTGAAGGGCCCAGCCCTCTGAGGGATATTGAAGAGACCATCAATGTTCGATGTCGCCTCTACGATGATAGTGTTGAGGAGGTTGATGACCGTGCTGTAACAAGCTCAACAGCGTGGTAGCCTAGTGGGGCCAGGAGAGCGAGGTTGAATGAGGAGAGTAGCAGGGGTCCCTTATTTTTCTCAGTTCCTGTCTCCCTCCCCTCCTCCACACACTACACCTCGCTTCGCCTCCCCCATCGCCTCAATACGTAGGAAACGGGAAGGGAAGAGCAAGAGTGCAAGAGTGATGTTGCAAGGAGATGGCAGTGGCGAACATGAACGTGCCTAAGGCCATGGCTTTGCTCGCAGCTTTGCACGAGGACATAAATGCAGACGTGCATGTGGCCAGGGTGAAGCGGGCTTGCCACAACCATCCGCTGTCCCACCACGACCACCACCTGGCGACGATCATGAAGGCGGCGACGAAGGCGATGATGATGAAGAAGTGGTGTGGGAGTGGGAGGATGGTAGTTCTTTTGAGCCCACCCCTCACCCCTTTACTGGAGCCGACACTGCAGGTTGTCAGGTGCCTGGTCTGACCAGAGCATCAAGGAGCGATGATCATTTTGTATACAATGATGCCCCAAACCTCTCGTCACCAACATTGTGTGCATCAACAACGTGTACCACACTTTCAGGACTGGTGCACGAGTTCCAACCCCACACTCCCAGTTGTTTGATAGGGTAGACCTTGGACCTAGATCTAGCGCTATTCAATTCCCACCGGCACGGAAATGAGAAGAAAGAGGTGCTGAATAGGTATGTCTATGACAGGCAAAGAGGCACCGCAAAACTGAGGACACACCAACATGCTTGGCCCCTAGCCACTACCTATCCCATGTCCAGTCTACGGAGAAAACACAATATCGGCAAAACGGTGTACAGTGTGCTCAAATATCACCAGATGACCTCGGAACGAAATGAACTTGAGATGAAAGTACAGGGATTGAGAAGTGGGCTGGTGCCTCAAACCTTACTTCAAGGAACATGTACATGCACGTGTCCAAGGCTGTGCGCGCAGCCGTACACGAGGACATGCATGCGGACGTGCATGTGGACCTGGTCAAACAGGCTTGCCACAACCATCCGCTGTCCCACCACCACCACCACCACCTAGCGACGATCCTGAAGGAGGCGGTGAAGGTGATGAAGAACGAGATTATGATAAGGATGAGGTGTGGGAGTCGGAGGATGGTAGTTCCTTTGAGCCAACCCTTCACCCCTTTACTGGAGCTGACGCTGCAGGTTGTCAGATGCCTGGTTTGACCAGAGTGTCAAGGAGGGATGATAATTTGAATACCGACATTGTGTACATCAACAATGTGTACCACATCATCAGGACTGGTGTGCAAGTTCCAACCCCACACTCCCTGGTATTTGATGGGGCAGACCTGACCATGCCTGAATTTTACGTCTTCCTGGCCCTCATAATGCTCATGGGCATCATTAGGAAGCCAAACATGAAACAATATTTGAGCGTCAAGCACCTACTATTGAGGCCCATCTTCGGCAAAGTAATGTCGAGGAATGGATTTCATGCCATCCTATCAAACTTTATTTTCTTTGACACCCTCTACCGTGTTACAAAAGCCAGCACTGGTGTAATGCGACGGATGCAAATGGTATTAGACGAATTACAATTACGAAGGAGCTTCAGCGAATCTTTCAGCCCCAATATGAACCTGGTAATTGATGAGAGCCTGGCATTCTGGTGTGGACACATCAGTTTACAGCAATACATCCAGACAAAAAGACATAATTTTGGCTTCAAGTTTTTCGTAATTATTCGACTGTAAGACCAGGTACTGTTGGTCAAAGATCCTGCTGGCCCACCCTCGCTCTGTGATTTGCAGTTTTATCTGGCAATACAACTCTATACTGAGATATTACACATTTCTTACTAGCAAAGCCTACCAACATGTATTAGGGTAAATCCTATGACATTAACCTAAGAACAGCGAGCCTATGATATTGTGGGCATATCCCGACGAATTTCGTAATTTTACGATAAATATAATTATTTCTTATCCATATGCCCCTATTTTACGTTTAATATGAAGAAATTAACATGTAACAACAATAAAACAAGTGGGAATAGTATTTGGGGGGTGAAAAAGACAAATTATTGCCGACCGTCCAGTCATGAGGTGAGAGGCGCGCGAGACATACACCCTCCCCTCTCGAGGCCTGAAGCCAGATGATGTCTAGCTAGTGAAGTCTCTCTCTCGCTATGATCCTTACACACTTCCCTTTCGACCTTGGAACCAGTTGGGATATATTGGCGTGAAAAATTACCCGATATACAGGGTAATAAGAGGAAAAATAGGTGATAATTGAGGGGAGGGGGTTGGACACATGTGGAGGAGTGATAGGGGTATGGAGGGGAATTATCTCACTTAATCACACAATCCTCTGTTTTGAGTGCCAGCGGCATGTTTTGAAAGGCTTTTTTTAGGCCTTAGTTCACATGAGGACGATCGCCCTCGTAATGTTCAGACTCAAATTGAGGACGGTTGCCATTCTTGGGTTAACTAATCAGTTTCTGTACTATTCTGGTTGTTTCTGATTAACTTGCACTAAATATGAACATGAATAATACATACCTGTATATGCTTACTTGGAAACAATAAACATAAAAATTACAAAATTACAGTAGAAATGCGTTGGTATGACTGGAGAACCATGTCCAGTTCTTCGGAGAGAGAGGGAGAGTGTGTAATATGCCAATTTCCATGTAGACTATTTATCAAATTTCAATATGATTGGATATGGTCATTTTACTATGTGGTGTGAGGAGTATTTACCAGCGATTAGATGGAAAATAAATATTGTAAATCAAGTCAATGCCCTACATTGCATAGGGCCCCATTATCCCAACCAGTTTAGGGCTACCGCATACTTTATGCAAGTGTCAGTGGTGGGCACAGCTAACCGAACAGTGGTTAGCAATGGTTTGATGTTTTCCCTCTAAAACCCTTGAACACAGACCTAGAAACCTTAAACTGTAATAATGCTGTAGTTTTAGCATACTGCTTAGACACAGCTTTCCAAAACATAGGCTAGAATAATCATAGAATGCCAAGACCATATGATTAATGAATGTGCATGTGCATCCTGCTGTACATAAATAAATAAATAAATAAATGAACAAATTAAATAAACATAAGCTTACAATCAAATATATTTGCATACATTAATACAAGACTGTTCAGTATTACTACTGTATCACAATATTTACGGACACTGTTAATCAAAATTCAATTCAATATATTAGCGAGTAGCTAAAATTAAAATACAATGTTTCTCTCGTGAGTTATGTACAGTACAACAGTGTCAGCATGCTATATCATAGGAACGATAAGATATTACTAGATAATATTAAAAATATAGAAATTATGATTGTTTGTTTATGATTATGACTTATTACTCAAGAGTTATGACACATGAACTATGTAACGACACTTCTGTCGAATAGAAACTTTATTTTTGAGTTAGAAAACTTAGATAGGCATAGACAGTAGAACAAAATCATTAAGCTTAACCCCTTCAGCACCATGATGCCCGCTTACCGCTGATGCAGGCTAACATTAGACTTTATGTAATTTAAGAAAGGCTTATGATATTCAGAGGACTTAGGCTATTCATAACATCTTTCATTAGTACTCTACAATCGGTCAATCGCCCTGCAAACCTCAACACACACACACGCAAATATAAGTATATGGCAAAAATTAAATACAAATATCAACTCAAATAGATGCCTTAACAATCTATGGTCATGACACTTGATACAAAACAAGAAAAAGCGTACAAGTCAATCAGGAGTCACGACTAGAGTTATCAACATTCGAGTCGTCAGTCAATGACTCAACAATAATGTATGCTGTGACACAGTGACGCTATTTATTACACATGATCTGCTGCTGGCAGGACACACTAACACGCTTCACCCCTGGCCACTACCCATCCCTTGTCCAGTCTACGGAAAAACAAAAACACATTGGCAAAAACGGTGTAAAGTGTGCTCAAATATCCCCAGACGACCTCAGAACAAAACAAAAAGAGGACTAGATTGTAATTGTGATGTGGGCCTGTGCCTCGAATCTTGCTTCAAGGAGTACCACACGCTCCTTCACTACTGAAAACAAAACAGTAAAAACAACATTTACAGTAATATTTATAAGTGTGTACAGTACTAACAATAAGTGACATATAATTATATATGTGGTTTCTAAGAATATTGAGACAATTATAAGTGTGTGTGTAAGGGGTAAAAGACAAGCCCAATGGAGGGTAGCATAGGAATGCCGAGATATGATAAATGAGGGAAACGAGTACAGGAAAGTGAATAGGGAAAAGGGAAACCAGAACAAAATTCAGGAAAAGGGAAACAGGAACAAACTTCAAAAGGACGTCTCTCACTGCCTGCTTTAAATGCAATATTCCCTACCAATGTTTCCCCAGATTTTTTTTTTTTTTTTTTTTTTTTTTTGAAAAAAATATCATGGCTCTATGCCAAGCAGCTGAATCCCCAGAGTTGTAATCCGATACATCTGTTTTTGGGAGTGTAACCAACTGGACCTTTCAAAAGACAATATAGCAAGCTCTCCACCTTTCCTATCCCTCAAACATTCTATAATATATGCAATGTGCCGTAATGTCTGTAGTTGTGCATATCTTTGGTGTTGAGTGTTGATGATGCCACCAGTCGCAGTTCTGGTGCTAGTTCAAAAGTGTCTGCTAGAAGTCTCAAGTGAAATATTGGTAGAGAGAATTATTCATTAGCACTCTAATTGCTTAGCTGCATCAATCTCGAATTCACTTTCCACGATCTACTAAGTTAGTATTATAGTCACTCGATGTATACGGTATGTTTTACTCATTTACTAACACTGGCTTCTAATGTACCTAACCTATAATACAAAATTCATATTATCCAAGGCATTGAATTTTTTTATTAACTAAGTAATTAGTGTTAAATTTGTACCATATCCTGATCTGAACCCAAACTAAAACTTATATATAGCATTATGCTTAGTAAGAAAATCAATCAATATGGTACGCATCATCCTTTCAAATATTTTTGAAAATACAAGCCAAACAGACACAGGTCTATAATGTTAAGAAACATATAATTACCTGCTTTATATGTGTGTGATAACCCGGGTTCGAATCCCGGTGGATCATATATACTTTAATTAATTTCATTGGGGGTGTGGTGGTGAGATTAATAAAAATAATATTGTATATAGGAATAACTAATGCATGTTTTAATTCATAAGAAAAAATAGCTTGAGAAAGTGACAATTTTATTACATAATGTTAATACCTGATTTATCGATAAATGTGGTTCCTTGACCAATGGTGATGTATTGTTATCCCATCCAGGGCATATATTTTGCAGTCCCATAGTTATATTGTTAACTTCCTAAGGTATCGCATGAGTCAATATTTTAGAACCATAGTTGGAGATAAATATTATTGATAATGTGTATTACTTGGCGGAATGTGTTCACTTAGTGTGTGTCCAATATTAACAAAGAATTATTAAAAATATCTGCTATGGTTCTACCATCATCCACCTGTTCACCATTAATTTGGAGTGGGTTTGTTTTATTTTTGTTATTTTCACATCCTATATTATGCCCCAATATTTGTTTTATGTTACGGCTACTTTCCCTAAGAAGTTCGTCATAGTGATCACGTTCAATTTTCTGCATCACTCTTTGCAATGTTTCCTTATAATCTCTGTACGAATATGCAAATATTGCCATTTAATTGATATCTAATTTATTCTTCATTTTGACTGATTGTATGAATCGTTACCATAACCTTTATATGTATTGTGTATGGTAATACATAATAGGTGAAAAAATATATCTTTAGATAATTACATTGATAACATTTAGACACAAAGGCCAAGCACTGGTACCTGTAGAGATCATTCAGCGCTACATCTAAAAATGTAAATATCATCACAGGAATATCAAAATTAAAAACACATTAAAATATCAAGTAGCGGTACATAAAACATATATAATATCAATAGAGGAATATCAAAAGTAAAAAACACTGGAGAATTAAATATCATAAAAAACCGAAATATAATAAATAAGATCAGACCTTAAAAACATCTGCATCTTGGCCAAGAATGTCAGACAGGGAAAGCAAAGTAAAACCTACAGAGCATCTGGTAAATGAGTAATTACAATACGAGGTAAGAATGTGGCTTACAGACAGTACCTCGTCACACACAGCACACAACGGAGGGTGATCATTATGCAATATGTATTTGTGCGTCATATATGTGTGACCAATGCGCAACCTTGTGAGGACTACTTCCGTGCGTCTACCTAAGTGAACGGGCGATAAGTCCCAAAGCTTCACAGAAGGGTGAATAGCTTTAAGTTTTTATAGTGCTAGTGAGGGAAGACCACATCAACTGCCACTCAATCAGCGACCGGATACTGCATTTCAATTCCTCCGAGGGGATAGAGAACCGGCCCTCACACTCCAGTTCAACCTCCTTTGCAGCTGTGTCAGCCTCCTCATTGCCCTGGATCCCCACATGAGCTGGGACCCAACAGAAATTAATCTTTTTGTGTCTAGATGCTAACGATAAAGCCATGCCTGGATGTCCTGAACTAATGAGTGAACAGGGGAGTAAACTTTAATGGCAGAAAGAACACTCTGTAAATCAGTGTAAATAGTGAAATCCGTTCCAGTGGAATCGCTTACCACCTTCAAAGCTTGGATAATAGCATACGCCTTTGTCGTAAGACAGAAGCAACCGCAGGCAATCGAGCAAGGCGAGTGGAGTCCTTAAAAACAACCGCACAACCCACACCGGATGCCATTTTTTACCCATCAGTGTACAATGCCGAAGTAGATTTACGGATTTGGGAGTGATCCAGAAAAATGGCCTTTGCCACAGCTGGAGATAATTTCCCCTTGTAACTGGGAAGAATGCATACTGACAGAGAGGGTAGAACCCACGGAGTAAACAAGGGACACTCAAATGAGTGTCACTCAACATTTCCATCATTCGAATCTGGAGAGGCTTGGGGAAGCTTTTACGTGCCTCATACCGTGGAAGAAAACGGCTATCGGTGACCGAGCGATAAGCAGGATTATTAGCGGAACTGCGAATTATAAACATTAAACGTAATCCAAGCTCTTCCCTACGGAAATCCAGAGGCAATTCCCCTGCCACAACATACATGCTGTCTGTAGGCGATGTACGGAAAGCACCTGTGCATATCCTCATGGCTAAATTGTGTACCGGGTCCAACAACTTTAAGATAGACTTGCTTGCTGAAGAATTTATCTGACAGCCATACTCCAATTTAGATCGGCACATAGCATCATAAATCCTGAGTAGGGATGAACAGTCTGCACCCCAGGACTTATTACTAAGCACTTTCAGGATGTCCAAGGAATGCGTAACATGTGCCTTAAGATTAAGAATATGTTCCTTCCAAGTAAAACGGCTATCCAGAGTGAGCCCTAGGAATTTGACTGAACTCTCATATGGTAAAATATTACCATTGATAAGAAGGTGGGGTACAACTGAAGTTTTTTTCCTACAAAACTTTATTGCCACAGTCTTCTGAGGGGAAAAAGTGAAACCCCACTCATTTGCCCACTGGACTGCCAAATCGATGGCTTTCTGCAAGTGGGATCTAGCCATATTGGGATCGGCCGCTGAACAATATATCGCATCGTCATCTACAAACAACGAACTTAGCACCAATGGTTCCTTAGAAACCCTCGCCACAACACTGTTTGCAGCCATTATGAAACAAAAAACACTTTGCGCACTCCCCTGAGGAACCCCCTCACGCTGCAGAAGTTTATCAGAAAGACAACTCCCAACCCTAAAACTAATATAGCGAATGCATAGGAAGCTCTGGATAAACAACAGCATTTTCCCAGTCATGCCTAGCTTACGCAAATCTCCATGTTGTGTCGTACGCCATTTGCAAGTCAAAGATAACACCAAGTGTATGTTTATTAGTAACAAAAGCATTCTGGATTTCGGTTGTGATACGCAACAGAGGATCAAGGGTAGGTCTGTTTTTACGAAAGTCGAACTGAACCTGGGAAATGTGGTTACCAATCTCCAACTACCATACCAACCTATAGTTTAGCATTTTCTCAAAGAATCTAATAAACAACTGGTTAGAGCAATGGGTCTATAGCTGGAAGCAAGTTTCGCATCTTTCCCAGGCTTTAGGATGGGAAGAATTAAAGACACTCTCCAACTCTCCGGCAATAGTGACGTACTCCAGATTTCATTGAAAATACACAACAAAAGCTCTAGAAAAACATCTGGGAGATGCCTGATCATGTCATAATGCACGCCATCCTCTCCTGGGGCAGAGGAGCCGGCATTATGCAGAGCATGATTGAGGTACTGTATGGTGAAAGGTGCATTATAAACCTCCGAATCCCGATCAGTCACACTGATGGGAGGGATCGGAGCACGCCCAAAAGAACACGAGACCTAAGCAAAGTGGCGAACAAGAATATTAGAAACAATGACAGGATATGAGGATAAAGTACAAAGGAATACAAAGGAATACAAAGGAATACAAAGGAGAACAAACTGCAACAGAGCTATTGGTCCTTACGGGGCAGTTTGGATATCTAAAACTACTAATCTATTGACTATGAAGTAGAGAAAAGGATAGCAAAGAAGAAGGCTCCTCCCAACCCACCACTCCCTCCAGCTAATGCTGGCATGGAAACAGATTGGAAAAATACCATGTAGTATTGAAAAACTGACACGGAAATTCGGATCAGACAGGGAGAAAAAGAAGTTGATTTGTCATCTAAGCTAACTCTATTACTACAATTCTGAAAGGGAACAGATGTATGAATATCAAATATACATTTCGACATGCATTTACACTTCGTTGCGCGTTATTCTGAAAGAAACTGTTAATTGGGGGTTATTTGCCAAGTGTTTATCCAGAATCAGTGGTCTTCATTGCGCGGCTTGCGAGCCAGTGGCGGCTCGCAATGACCTGATTGACGGCTCGCAAGAAAGGAGAGAGAGAGATAGAGAATTTCAATATAATTTATTTTTACTAAAGAATTTCAACATAATAAATGCTACTAGTCTTGTTCTACAAATCTGTGGCTATGGAAACCCACAAAATATGTAATTTAGTTCCTATATATATTTGTTTCTTCTTATCCTTGTGGTTTAATGATTTGCCTTATGGCTTATAATTATAATTATAATTATATTATAGCTATTTTGTGAGCACATACTGTACACTTGTGAATCTACATTTTCAATTATGAATATTGTGAAGAGGAAACAGAGAAATAGTCACTAATGCATATCTGGATATCCTAACAAGAATGGCAGTGACAAATTACAAGTAATGTACAGCATGGATAAAGTAAAAGAACATCTGGCTCATTTCCGGTCATCACAACATTAAATGAAAGTATTTATTTTTTTCAATTTATATTAGCAAAGTCAAGAATTTTAATATAATTTATTTTTACTGAAGAATTTCAATATAATAATTGTTACTAGTCTTGTTCTATAAATCTGTGGCTATGGAAACCCACAAAAATATGTAATTTAGTTCCTATATATATTTTTATTTCTGCTTATCCTTGTGGCTTATTTGCCTTATGGCTTATGCGGCTCTCACTCTGAATATGTCCTGAACTTTTGGCTCTCTTGAAAAAATTAGTGAATAACACTGATCCAGATGGTTCTTGAATGTTTCGACATTACAGTTTACAATGTTCGAGGGTAGTCTGTTCCAATTATTCACAACACGGTTGAAGAAGAAATGCTTCGCCTCGTCAGAATGAAAACGCTTGCCTACAATCTTATAACCATTGTTTCTCATCTTTGCTCGATTGATCATAAATAATTCGCTTACATTTAGGTTGCTGAATTCCTTGACAATTTTGAACACCTCTATTAAGTCACCTCTCATTCTGCGCTTTGTTAAGCTAAACAAATTTAGTTCTTGTAAGCGTTCTTCGTACGGTTTATTACGCAATCTAGGTATCATTTTGGTGACTCTGCGTTGCACCTTTTCAAGTTTATTTATGTCCTTTCTGTAGTACGGTGACCAGAATTGCAGCAGTATTCGAGATGGGGACGCACCAATGAGTTGAATAGAGTAAGTATGATTTTTTCTTATTTGAATTTGAATGTTCTGCCGATGAAACCCACCAATTTATTAGCAGTTTTTATTACCTCTGTACACTGTTTACTCGGCTTCAGGTCACTTGATATTATAACTCGCAGATCCTTTTCATTGTTTGTATTTGATAGTTGAATTTTGTTCATCGAATATTTTTTTTAGCGTTGTTACTACCGATGTGTAATACTTTGCATTTTTCTATGTTGAATATAAATTGCCATTTTTCTGCCCAGTTAACTAAAGTGTCTAGGTCACCTTGTAGTTTTTGCCAATGTACTGTTGAGGTTACTTTATTAGTAATTTTGGTATCGTCAGCAAATTTCGAAATTTTGCATTCTATTCCTTCGTCTAAGTCATTTATGTAAATTATAAAAAGAATAGGACCCAATACTGAACCCTGGGGAATGCCACTATTTACTTTGCACCAATCAGATTCTTCACCATTTATTACAACTCGCTGTTTACGGTCTGAGAGCCAATTTTCGAGCCATTTCAGAGTTTTTCCTGTTATGCCATGAGCTTTTATTTTGTCAATTAGTCGCTTATGGGGTACAGTATTGAAAGCTTTCTGAAAATCGAGATATATTATATAAACAGCTCTATCCTTTATCATATGATTTGTAAACGTCATTGAAGAAATGGAGTAAGTTTGTTAAGCATGAAAGTTTATTTCTAAAACCGTGCTGGGAATCTTTTATTAAATTATTTTCTTCCAAATGATTTACTATTTTGTCCCTTATAATGGTTTCCATTAATTTGCCAGTTACCGATGTTAAGCTAATTGGTCGATAATTGCCAGGAGAGGACTTATTTCCTTTTTTGTATATGGGCGTCACGTTAGCTAGTTTACAATTGTTTGGAACAATCCCAACATTCAATGATTTGAACAGATTTGCGAGTGGGTTTAATAATTCGTGTTTTGCTTCTTGTAGGATCCTTGGGGATATTTTATCAGGGACTAGGCTTTTATTAACTTTCAAATTGTTGAATGCGAGCAGGATATTGTGTTCATAAATCGTAAAGTTTTCAAGCTCAGTCCCATTTGATTGATTTGTTAGGGTAGGTCGGCTACCGGTAGTATCTTCCAACGTAAAGACTGATGCAAAATAGTTAATTAGGATATTCGCCATTTGTACTTTGTTATCTGTATGATCTCCATTTTCCGCAACAAGTGGGCCTATTGTTGAAGTTACTGTTTTTCTGTTTCTTATATAGCTGTAAAATTCTTTCGGATTGGACTTGCTGGAGCTGGCAATATGGAGTTCCAGATTTTTCTTACTTCGTTTGATGAGATTTTTTGTTGTTCGATGCAGTTTATCGTGTTCTAGTTTATCGCTCTTATTCTGAGTTGCCTTATATTTTTGGTATGCCTGTTTTTTTACTAAGAGGCTGTTTTTTATTTCATTATTCCACCATGTTGGCTTATATTTGCCCGCTGGGCGCCAGTTTCGTAGAGGGACATTTGTATTTATGGCTTTGTTTAGGTTATTAGATAATATGTCCATTAATCGATTTACATCATGAGTTTCGGTCATTTCACTCCAGTCAGTATTGGCAAGATGCCTTCTAAATTTGTTGAAGTCGGCCCTTCGATAATCTGGTACTTTTTCCGTGCTCTCGTTTTCTTTGTCATTATTTTCTTTAATGTTAAAGGTCACTAGAGCTAAATTCCGGTCCAATGTTAACGCTATTTACCAGTCTTTCATTTGTCGTTAGAATAATATCCAGAATGTTATTTCCCCTCGTTAGGTGTTCTACGTGTTGATATAGGGCACTTTCCTGAAGATTAACATATAGATCATGCCCCGCGTGAGCATTTAGCGGTTCGCCCAATGTTGTGACTGACAGATTGAAATCGCCAAATATTACTACTTCTTCCTGACAACTTATTTCTGCTATTTGATCAGAGAGTTTCTCGTCAATATCGGGTGATTGTGCAGGAGGTCGATAAATGAAGCCAATTATTATCTTGCTTGCTTGATTATTTATTTGAACGTAACTAGTATCAACATTATTTATGGGAGGTTTGGTTACCTCGATTGGGTGAAGATTACTTTTAACATATAACAGAACCCCATCTCCCATTCTATGGGACCTTTCGCAGCTGAAAGGAGTATAACCTGGTAATGCCTATTCCGCCAAAAAATCACGCTTTTCCGTGTTGATCCAAGATTCTGAAACACCGATTATATCGTATTCCTCCATACATGCAAGTGCTTCAAGGTCTTCAAATTTGTTGCGTAAGCTGCTTGCATTAACGTAGCAGAACGTGATATTATTTTGGATAGGGTTTACATTTGATATGGCGTAGTTTATGTCGCTGCTACCGCCCCTGCTCGGTTGTCGTTTTTTATCTGAAAGAAAGTGCAGACTGCATCATGTAGGAGTCTGCCTAGGCGTGCTCCTCCGACTGAATTCAAATGGCAGCCATCATCCTGAAAGAGAATGTGTTGATTGTGGAAATGCGTCCCAGAGATTGAGATATTCGACATCTTCCTGTGAGCAGAGGGACTTAAGTCTGTTATTAATACTGAACACCTTATCGTAGAAACCGGTCTCTGCATCGATCTTGGGAAGAATGCCTGAAATGATTATGTTACATGACTTACTCTTGTAACGCTGGATTGCCTTACGGCATTTTTCCATTAGTTCCTCTGATCTGGTGCGCATTACATCGTTCGACCCTGTGTGAACAGGGTGTTCTCGTCAGCGTTGATGGTGACATCGTCGAAGGCTGCTGTGATCTCGTCCAAACCTGCACCCGGTATGCAAAAACGCTTTCTGTGGTTTGGGACTCTTCCACAGAACTCTTCAAGTTGTCCTCGTAGGATGGAGTCTTGAATGAGCCTGGTCTCCTCAGTTTCGTCACCTGTTTGTCAGAATCTGGTATTTATTAAATGTGGTGACCGGCAGATGTGACCTCCTTTTTTATTGCCTCACCCCATTTCTTACGGGAGTAAAGCTGGTTGGAGAGACGCTGGAATTTTGAGGGGGTGGAAGGGTGTTGTGGCGGGCGGGTGGGCTGGCTGGTGGGTGTGCTAGCGGCTGTTTAACTCTGGGTGGGGAAGGAGATCTAGGGGGAGAAGGGAGGGCAGTTGCGTTGTATTGGCTTGACACCTGCACTGGTACATTGAGGGAAACAAATTCCTGCAACGAGTAGAATTCCTTCTGGAGTTTGATATAGTTGGATTTTACTTCATTCAGACCTTCTTCGAGTTGTCGGCGGTTTTCGCACAGCCTGCATTCCGGGTTGGAGAAGTAGTCATTGAATTATTGTCCAACGAATCGACCTGTACACTGCTCGCAACATTTCAAGTTCGAAGGCATTCTGACAGTTAGGATGATAGAGTATATAAATTAAGATACAGTTTGAAAAGCCCTGTGAAATATTTTTTTTTTTTTTTTTTTTTTTTTTTTTTTTTAGTATAAGAAAACACTGAAAAATATATGGCAGATACTTAGCAATAAGATACTATTTTGAGAGCCTGTAAACTATAGAAATATGTGTTAGATTAGTATGATATGATTATAGGAGACTGTAAATTAGAGAAATATTGGTTAGTATGAAGGCATCAAAAATAAAAATAAATATTATGTGTGGTAGACCTAATGGGAGTTTGATGGGCCTGTTTACATGGAGGTGACAGCTATCTCAATTTCGATTACTGAAGCTAGCCTATTTACGATATTTAAATATTACATAAAATATTTGACACGGGTAATGTGAGTGATTTGTATACTAATAAAACTACAATAGATTGGGAGAGAAAGACTAAAATATACGGCAAACAATTATTTGTCTGTCAGGAAAATAGAAAGATTAGCTTACTACTAGGATCAAAACAAAGAACAAAATAAAAGAAAGAAAGAAACAATATGAACACTTATGTTAGCCGGCGGGGTCCTGGTTGGCGGCTAGGCGGGTTCTCGATATATGAATAATGAGAATAATGAGAATAATGAGCGTGGGTGAGGTGGTTATTGGCGGAAAATTCACGGGTAGGGCTCGCAAGTTAATGGCCTCCCCAGGAGGGAGGTAGAGAGAACAAATGGTATACATATTGTCGAATAAGACTTACTGCATATGCCTGTAAACAGTTTGCAGGGGAAATGAGAAATGATGAACACTCCTTTTCACAATAATTGCAGTCCTGCCTTTGGCATGAAGGCCCAGAGGGGGAGGAGAACTGTATAATTCATAGTTTATACATGGGTTGAAAGGAGGAGATCCCAATTTGGTGTACTGCAAACAGAGGACTTCCCAGTCATAATGATTCTTTAACCCACTGGGCACCAGCTAATAATATTATACATTCCAAGCCCAGCCGAAAATCGATTTTTTTCTTTCCCTAAAACAGCTTTAGTAGGTGAGAAATGAAGGACAAAATTAAAAAAGGCGCCTCTTCAAACCTCCCGCCCCGGCACACCCCAGCTGGGCGAGGCAGCATGGCTGATGTACGATGCCTCCAGTTTTCGAGTGACGGTTAATTACACCACCCAAGCATCATGTGTGACTTCATAGTTCGTATATTAGCAACATGTATCACATAATGTCATTGTAAGTGAAGTTACAGTGTGATAAGTGCATAGATTCAAGTTTTATAAATGCCGACGAGTGGTAAGGCTCGCGCGCGTCCTGGTTACCATGGCGACGGGCGGCCATCTTGGCCCAAGACAACAGCAGAACGTAGGTACGTACACACGGCCAGCTGAATGACACTCCACTCCCTTTCACTTTCACTTTCATTCTGTGCCTCTCTCACACACTCTGTTTATTGATTTTATACTCTATCGTATGTTTTATAGTTAGCATATGAGTTTTACACATTGTTTTAGGCACTTTTGACTTAGAAATATGGGTTTTCACATTGTATTTTTAGTGGGGAGACAGTGGGAGGTGGTGGTGGAGAACCATGTACGCCGCCCTTGTTGTGTAGCAACTTGACACCTGTCATCATCACCTATGATGGCCTGGCAGAATTTTGAGGAATACCATGGGGTCTGAGTCATCCTCCTCCTCCTCTTCCCCACTTGGTGGGGAGTCAACCATGTCATGGGGAGCAGTGGGGGAGCGATATCCACTCTCCTCCCTTTTTTCCAACATCGCGAGGCGACGAAGTAGGTCAGACATGATGTAGCCTATCACTCGCGAAGTCAATGGGAAAAGTGTCTTCCCCCCTCCTCCCGCGCGTCCTCACTGCGGCTAGACTTGGGGGTTGCCAAGTATTGCCACTGTCCAGCAACATCCTAAGCAACATACCATCAAAGTCTGAACCCTCTAGCTACCATATGACAAGAGTAAATAAGGTCGGTCGAAATTGGTAGAGATAAGTAGGTGAACTGGCATCCCCACCCGCCCGTTCCCACCTGTACGGCTAGACTTGCGGGTGGCCGAGTACTGTCACTGTTCGGCAACATCATAAGGTATATACCATACAAATTTGAACCCTCTAGCTACCATAGGACAAGAGTAAATAAGGTCGACAGTGCCGACGCAGGTGCTACGGCGTTGGGGTTTAGCGTTACATACATTGCCGATGCATATGCTGCGGCGCTGGGGTCAAGTGGGTTAAAACCGAAACTTCCTCACTATTTGCACGGATACCCCTACAGTTCCATTGTAGAATTTTTGGCATTATTGTCGTCGGTTAAACTATCACGCCCCTTTAGGAGGAGGTGCATTAACATCAGAGGTTTGTGGTAGAGACTCTTTTTTAAAGTGTCTTCGAGAAAGCCTGCTAAGTGAGTCAGCACGCTGCTTCTTTTGATAAGTCTTAACCCGAGCTGGACAGGTTCCACCCTTGCGAGAGGGAACCCTCGTATCTGGCAAAGAGCTATATTTAGAGTTGGGCCGCTTCTTAGAGCATTCCAGTGGAGAATGCCTTGGTGGAGATTGGAGCAGCTGGTGTCTATTTTGTACATGTACGACCGTGTTCGTTTCCATCTTTGTTGTTGGCGCTTCTACTCTGGATTCCGATGAATTACTCTTCCCAGAGACGGAGGAAGACCTGGTGGAGGAATTAACACTACCTCCAGATGAACCCATAGCACCCCTCACATTCGAAGATGAAGATCCCTCCCTCCTCTTTGGCGAAGAACCAGGAAGCGTACGACCATCGCGATGATCTTTCTTTGATCTGTCTTTCTTTGGAAGGGAAGGATGCTTTTCAGTACTTGAATGGGAATGTTGTTTGCAACGAACAGAGGCTTGAGGAGGAATAGCCTCACTCCCCGAACTCTGCACCTGCCGCTGCTGCTGTGAGATGATAGGAACACCAGTGAATTTGTCTTGGCCTGTCACTTTAGAGAGGGTAACTGCTGCAGATTATGCAACTGTTGAAGCATATGAATGCATACCAGGCTTACTCCGGATCAGCAACTCGACCCATCTACCAGAACCAAAACTCATATGCTGCATATTTGCCAGAACGACTATGTCCACCTCAAGTTATATAATGACAGGAAAAGGGAGAGTGGTCACCCTGACAGTGGTAGCAGTACGCATTTGAATCACATTCCGAAGCCTCATGATTGCTTAATGCTGAACAACAGCCGCAACGGATTTAGTTTATGCCGTATTTCTTGAGGTGCTCATACTCAAAACATTTGTAGCACTGCATAGGTCGATCATGAAACTTCATAACTCGTAGGGCGAGTGGTCCAATATCAGCAGAATCGGGTAAGTAAGACACAAAATATACGAGTAACACCGTCTTGTCCTTCAGCCTCCGGGCAGAGGACGCAGACTTGGGACACATAGATAAGATGGTTTCCTCAGTGAAGGCATGCAGGTTCTCACTAAACACAATCCCTTTTGTAAAGTTAAAGGACTTGTGGTCCTGGATTGACTTATGCATACCATTAGAAGAACAAGGCAGATGGGATAGCATCCTAGCCTGAACTGGGTTGTTAGCGTAGATTAATACACCATTCCCATACTTTTTAAGATGTTCCTTTGGGATGATGCCGACTTGCTTCTGCAAATACTGATGTGCCTTAATATAGTTATTTTCTCCATCGTTGTAATATGCTACATACCATTTAGGTAGAGGAGCAGGGCGCTGTAGTTCTGGAACTTTATCAAATCTGTCAAATATATTTGACACATAATCGGAGTCACTATCCTCAATATTAGCAGAACGCTGCAATGATTTTGAGCCGCAGCAGCCAGCGGGTAGCAAATTCGGGGCAGCTTCGTACGCAGCTGCAGCAGAGGACTCCTCCAAAAAGGAGATGTAGCATCTGTTGACAGACCCACAATCTTCTACAAAACGAATGCTGATACGAGTAACTGTACGAGTTACTACACCCAAGGACTTAACAAATTTATGCAGGGAGTCATAGGATAATTCGGGGGGAACATTTTGCAGGAAGATAGTGTCCCCTTTGTCTCTTGTAGAACAATTTTGCTCAATAGGCACTGCATAAGGTGCCATTGTAACTACTGTAGAGCTTTCTTTGAGAGGGAAGGCCATCAGAAGAGGCTGGGGGATAGCCAGAGTCGGTTACTGGTGCGTCCAAAACAATTGGCGAGTCAGTATGGTTACTATCGTCTGCCATGAGCACATGCGAAATAACAGAAAGAGATAACCATAAGATATAAAACAAGAATGGCATGAAAAGAAGATACTGCAGTAGCTAGGTGCCGCCTGGCAATAAAAGGTGGAGACCTCCGCAGGGTCAGGAAAACCAGAATATGGCCATTTGCATGAAATAGGCCCCGACTTCGAGCTAGGAACATTGTCAACCCGACATACGTGAATAAACGTATATTTGTCCTCAATCTGTTTTGTCCCATAAAGGATGGAGCCGGCGTCATTACCCGTCACATACACTGAAGAAAGAAAGGAGTCAGCAACCCCGAGGCAGCCCCACCACGCCCAGCCACCAACAACAAGTTTTTCGGGCCACGTCAGCCGCACTTGTCACCAAGTGGAACTCCGCCAACTCAGCTGAGGTCATAAACGCCGCAGCGAAACTCCCTCCGGGGAATACTAGAACCTCCTGAAGCAGGACACGGGAAAGGGAGGAAGGGAACAGGGCAAGCAACCAGAAGAAACGGGAGGGTTGAGTCTCCTAAAGTAGCAGGGGAGGAAATCAATCCCCTAGTTGGCTCCCCCAGAGGATAGCAGAAGAAGTGAGAAATGAAAAACATACAGCAAGAGAAGGAAAGGGCCTAGCAAAATTAGTTGGAGTTGGCAGGTGGAGTGGTCGAATATCCCGACCACCCCAACTGCCAACTCGTAAGCCCCCACATCACGTTAAGGAGCTAGGCAAAGTAGGGAAATATATTTAGAGAAAGACTTTAATGTGTACCATTATATACTGTGCAGACAGAAGCTATCATACATCAGTCAACTATATTACACCAACGTGGAATCTGTCAAGGTCGATTTACTTCATAGATTTTTGTGCGAGATATTCGAATTAACCATGAATCATCTTTGAATGTGAAGTCATGCACGACATGCATATTTTGTTTAATGAGTATTCGTATAATGCAAATTAGTTGAGCAAAATACAAGTTGCACTCCATTTTCATCAATACACATCATAGCCAGATAGTGCGCAGTGATCGACAGGTGAGACCCATGGTAGAGCAAGGAAATAATTTGTCAATTACACTAAAATTAATAATGCAAATTGAATGAGTCTACCCGACATGGCACATTTAACAAATATATAGGGACAAATACACATGTCATGATAAGGAGTAAAATAAGTCCACATGTAACGTCATTTTCACCATATTAGGCATTATTTTCTCAGGATTAGACACGTATAATTTTTTGGCCCGACATCGAACGTTGTCATATTTGGTAAATTGCATCTACTATTGCCCTATATATAACCTGTTTAAAATACTCATTATCAAATGGTGTCACACCAGTCGTAGTTTCTTATGTTACCCCTCTTGCGGACTCGGCTATTATATATTTCCTTCTGTTAAACTCGACATGCATCCCCCTAATCAATGAAACGGATGAATATGCTATAATTGATAACATCCCATATATTTTTTTGTCTATGCGAGTGAGGGAGGCAAAAGGCAGATCTGCCTGTAGCGAGTGCCTGCCCCAGAGTTGAAAGAGTGATGGCCAAAATCAAGGGACGTTCGAGCCAAAACACCTAGACACACAGAGTTTGAAACAATTTCAGTCATAGGAAGAGGGAAAGACTGATTCTGGGAGAGAGTTCAAGAACTCAGCTGTTGAATAAAAATGAACTGAGAGTAATATTTCACATTTTGGTTGGAGAGTTGCACAGAGTAGGGGTGGGATTGTGCTGCAGGATGAATATCATGTGCCCTACGTAAAGGAGGTGGTATACACTGGGAGAGCTCTGAGAAACACTGATTATTATAGTAGCGATAGAATAGCGAGAGAGATGCAACATTGTGGCAGAGAGAGAGAGAGTTTGCAGAGAGTTGGTGAGTGGACGGGAGTTAATGATACGAAAGAACTTCCTTTCTACTTTGTCTAGGAGTGCAGTGTGAGGGGATGCTCTCCACACATGTGAACAATACTCAATACAAGGACGCACCGTGCCCCTGTACAGAGCAAGAAGCTATGCAGGGGTAAAGAACCCCTTGAGGCGGTTGAGCACACCCAGCTTTTGGGAGGCTGCCTTAGCAAGACTGGTAATATGGTCCTTCCAGGTGAGAGCAGAAGAAAAAGAGACATCAAGAGTATTGAGAGAAGACGAAGGATTGATTTTTGTATTGTTGAAGTATAAGGGAAAGTCCTCTGTAAGTTCCGGACGAGTAGTAAATGGAGAAATTGGGTTTTGGAAGCATTAAAGGCAACAAGGTTTTCTCTGCCCCAACTGGAAATAGTAGTTAGTTCAGCGGATAAGTGTTGTATGGCTTCATTACGTTTGTTTTTGAGGGATTGCTGGCTGGGGCGTTCTGGAAAACTAATTGAGTAGTGTAAGGTAGAGTCGTCTGCGTATGAATGGATGGGACTGGGGGTACAGTTGAGAAGATCATTTATGAAAACAAGAAAGAGAATGGGAGATAGGACAGAGCCCTGAGGAACACCAGAGTTGATAGGATATATATATATATATATATCTTTGTCTATTGGTGGCAACATAATTATAGCCATATTGTGTTTTTTAGTATGTGCGTGTGCGTGCATCCCCGCGCGTGTGCATATGCTTGTGGGTGGGTTATAATGTAGTACTTATAGTTTAGAAATAACAAATATCAATTATAATTTGTAAGAACAGATATAATATAAATAATTTAAGGTTTATAATTTAATGTTATATATTGCACTGTATACACAGAAGATTAAACAACAATGCGTATCGCATACGGTACACATTTTTCTTCTGTATTCTCCCATTCATTGAACAAACCTAACTAACAATATATTCAATCGCCACAAAAACATTAATTACGCAAGCCACAATTCCACTATTATTGCTGATTTTATTTCGTTTTCCGCTTAAACTGTTGTTTAACCTACCATTCTAAACCCGTCGTCAGATAATATATATGGAAAACATAAGTCTAATGTTCATAACGTTAATATTAGCACATCCGTATGCATAATTTACATCTATCTATCAATATCAAGGAGGCTGATATTTTTACTGTGTGGTTGGTAATACACACTATTATTACATATAGTAAACTCATTAACCAATCACGTCCCTCGTTAAAGGACAAATACCCATTCATTCATACAGACTTACACTATTTCTGCAACGCTGCCACAATTGGTCCGGAAGTAGGGTAGGGAAGGATCAAAGGGGGTGTAGGAACTCATTTCCGCAACAATAACAAAGGAGTTGATGTGTCTCTCCAATTCAACGTTAGTGTTCATGTAAATCAACCAGCCCACTATTTTATCGTTTCATGGTAATTATTTTATGTGTGGGGACTTGCAACTCAATATTTGAGTTTGCTAGATTCTAAACACGTTCACACTCAAATGGTTGCATCAGAGTGAAGGCTTTTGCATAATGTAAGTTTTTAGTTTGATACAAACTCACTGCTGAAAGTGCACAAGTGAAGACAACATAAACATGTAAGTTTGTGATGTCCACTATGTTGAATATTATGAAACATTTGTATAGGCCAAAATTCGGAAGAGGTCAATTGTAACAATTGGGTATGCACTACAAGTTATTATATTATTGATGGGACCTTGTGTTATCTACGTTTGTTTAATATAACTATTCAGGATTTACAACTTCAGCATTCAAAGCCCCATCATATTGTAAGTATAAACCATCAGATAATAGTGCATTTTCTGCGTTGATACAAATTCACTGATGATTTTAGTGAACATATCTCTAGTCATGTATATAAATCAGGGTCTAATATACATTACAAGTTTTACCAAATCTATGAACTTTTGTGTTTAACTTTGTATTAAATATAACTGTTAACACTATGAGGAATATTACAAATTATGTCATAGTAGATAACATAATAATCTGGTACCATTATTGTTAACAAAACAGCAATAATACAAACAAAATGGAATTATTAATTATCCTTAATGCATTATTGTCTTTCCTATGTTGATTATTTAGTACTGTATTTGTTATTGGCTTATTCTCGAGGGAAAACAAATACAAATACAATAAAACAATGATATTACATAATTGAATGATTCTTCAAAAAATAGTTCAAAATTATTCAAAATTTAGTACAGTATCTGGTACTGTTTTTTGTTTTCTCTCAAACTAACACACATACAAATAAATATGAACAATTAAGGACATTTAATCATTTCATAAAGTAGGTTGTTATTTTCCATGCCTTTCTTGTATTGCTTAGTACAATATGAGCCATCATTAGTATAATGGTACACTCATTTGAATGTGAATTTAACCTAAAATTATCAGAGTTACTCCTAGAATCCAAGATTCAAGTGGGTGTATGTAGTATGACTTACAAAATATGTACAGCCAAAATAAATAGTTCCAGAAAACCTAATCTACAAAGGGATAGTGTCATTTCTATGAAATTCAAGAAATAATACTATTTCAGGTTATTAGACACATATGAGGACTGTTGGAGAAAAGTTATTGCAACATAGAATTACAGGTTACTAACAGTCTAATGATTGATTTTGGTTGTACTAAGCTTTGTGTTATGTATACTTATAATATTTCCATCATCCTGTATATTCAAGGCGAACACTTTAAAAACGGGGATATATAATATACATGTCAGTCAGTCAGTCAGTAGCCAGCCCTTACTCGCACAAGGTGTAGGGGGGATCAGCAAAATTTTCGAGAGAGGAAAAGGAGGTGACAGAAGAAGAACACATAACAGTTCGCCCATAAAAAAGCAAGCACATAAGCATTCAGAATCACCAATCACTCATCAGCCCTCAACACCAATGGCTTCACCTCAGATGTTATTTTACTTCCGGACAAGGTCTCTTCACATCAACATCTGGGATAAAGATCTTCCAGGTTTGTCATTTAAAAGGATCCAGAGACCTTAATGTACTCTCTCTAACAAATTTCCTCCATTCATTCCTGTCATTTGCTAATGCTTTTGCTTCAGCCATTCCCTTTTCACGCTTTGACAAACATTCAGGCACCATATCATACCATCTTCTCGGCTTTCCACGCCTTCTTCCTTCCATTTCACTGATATAAATCCTATTAACTATTCTTTCTTCAGGCATTCTTGTCATGTGATCATACCATCTGAGAAGTTGAGAACACTTTCTTCAACCTTTGGCTCTACCGACTTCTTAGTTCCACATGCCTCCCTTTTGTTCACACTTGTATTACTTTGTCTATTCTTCGAACTCCACATGAATTTCTTAGCAAATCCATTTCAACTGCTCTTACTTGTGACTTTTCATTACTATACCTTACCAGAGTTTCACATCCATACATCAATGTCGCCACCAACACACCCTCAAGCAATCCTCTCACTCCTTCCATACTCAAGTTTCTGCGACATTACACATATATGTCTCACTCCGACCTGCAAACTAAACCACTCACTTAATGCGCCATTTATTCTTACACATGTTTCACTACCATCATAAACACTCTCCACAGCATTCAACAATTTGTCTTTGCATCATACAACTCTAAACTTTTCCATAATCCTTCACTATTAACTTTGTCATATGTTTTCTCAATATCTTCAATCAACCAAACAACAAGAAAACCAACTCTTAACCCCTTAAGGTAACATCACCAAAAGTACTATATCTTACATGGTGTTCAGCGTCGGTGGTCCTCATTAATTCATTTGAGGAGAAGACCGGACATCTACGACAAGTTGTCTCCGCTATCTACGTTATCTACGCTACCAGTTTACCTATTTCCTGTGTTCCTGCGCAACTATTATTAACTACTAAATCTATCCAGCCACAATTCTACCGTTAAATTAATTCACCAGCGAAATTGCAAAAAGCTGTTTTTTTCATAATTCTGCTAGTTCAACATTCGGCGACGATTCCTGAGTGTGACGAAGGGGCGAGCGGCGAATTGACCTGAGTGTGAAGAAGATCCGAGCGGCGAATTGTCCAAAGTGTGACGAAAAGACGAGGGGCGAATTGACCTGCATGTGGCGGTGGCGAGGCGACTTTTCCGGATTCCGAGAGCGAGCGTAATCAACTTGTGTCAGCTTGAGCGGTCAGCAATCGTGGAGACCCCTGCCCTCTGCCTCATCTGACTCCTACAAATTTCGTTATTGATAAAGTCTATCTTCACTACTCACATATAATTACATTCAAAGTGAAACTTTCATAGTAATAAATGTATATATTGATATTCAAACGTCTTTCAATGTTGTTCACAGACAAAATCATTATTATTTAATTTATGCAACTCAATTTTAGTCCATTTATTATAGTACTCATTTATTTTAAAGTTTCAAACGCATGGCTAGAGAGGGAAATTCAATTTCTGAATATGTCTCATAAAATGGGCTCAACTTGTCAATATTTGTTTTCTAAATATTGTTATATCGTCGGTGCAATGGCTGATACTTCCTCATGTCATTCGATCACAGCTCCAAATTATTTACACTTCTTATCATACGAGATTTAAACTGAGCAGGGTGAGGCCATCTCAGCTTCATGTCGGGATGAGTAATTTCGTCAGTGCACTAGTGTTTTGCTCATCCCCAGGTGTTAAGGATGTAGTTTTAGTGGTGTTCTTAATTCCCAGATGTTATCCCTAAATTTTATTCATGGGTGTAGAAGATTTTTAGTGTGTATTTTCGTTCGATGGATTCATTCTCAGTGAAGTGATCTTGTGTTCATTTTGTCGAAGTTTATTTTGTATTACTAATTTTGCTTCATTGATGAAGAAAGTTGATGACAAAAAAACTATCATCCAATCGCTCTCATCTATTTTATCGTTAACGTTTTTTAAAACTATTCATGCTTCCAAATTTCTTAAGCATTTCTCTTCTCATAATCTACTCTCAGATCGCCAGTATAGCTTCCTTAACCCTTTCTCTGCGGGCTTATTTTCGCTATTTAGGGCATATTCAGGTACTCCTGACTGATTAATCAGGTATCGGCATTACATGAACTGTATTCTGCCGAAAACTAGGCAAAAATAGCTTCAAAATTACACCAGAACGAGCTTCGTAGGTGGCGGGGTTCACCCGCAGCGTTGTCATAGACATTCGGGAAAACTCGCTAATTATTAGCTCTCGTTCGCTCGGCAACACTGTCAAGACAGCCGCGTGAAACCACAGTCTCCCTCAGTGAGCGGCTGGCTGCTCTGAGGGTCGGACGGAGGTCCCTCACGCTCCCGCCCACTGACACTCAATTTCTACGGCTTTTACTGGCTTTTAAAGCCTGGAAATTGCTGTAAATTGCCTATGCGTTCCTGAACGTGTCCCGCAGGGAAAGGGTTAAGGGTCACTCTACTGGTGATCTTCTTTCATATATTACTAACTCTTGGTCGTCCTCCTTTCGGGACTTCGGTGAGACCTTTTCTAATGCACTAGACATATCGAAGGCCTTCGATAGAGTCTGGCACAAATCTTTAATTTCTAAACTACCCTCCTTCGGTTTCTATCCCTCCATCTGTGCCTTTGTCTTAAATTTCCTTTCCGGCCGTTCCATAGCTGTGATTGTGGACGGTCATCACTCACTTCCTCATCCTATCAACTCCGGTGTTCCCCAGGGCTCTGTCCTATCTCTTATTCTCTTTCTAATTTTCTTAATTTATCTTCTCAACTGTACCTTCAGTCCCATCCATGCATACGCAGATGACTCTACCTTACACTACTAATTTATTTTTTCAGAGCACCCCAGTCAGCAATCCAGCAGACACAAGCTTAATGAAACCATACAACACTAACTAATCTTCTGATCTAACTATAATTTCCAATTGGGGCTGAGAAAACCTAGTTGCCTTTAATGCTTCCATAACCCAATTTCTCCATCTTACTACCCATCGGGAACTCCTAGAGGACTATCCCTTATACTTCAACAATACAAAATTCAATCCTTCATCTTATCTCAATATTCTCAGTGTCTCTTTTTCTTCTACTCTCTCTTGGAAAGACCATATTATCAGTCTTGTTCCAGAAGCTGGGTGGGCTCAACCGCCTCAAGGGGTTCTTTACCCCTGCACAGGGGCACAGTGCGTCTTTGTATTGAGTATTGTTCATGTGTGGGAGGGATCCTAACACACCGCACTCCTAGACAAAGTAGAAAGGAAAGCGTTTCGTATCATTAACTCCTGACCACTCACCAACCCAGTGCAACCTCTCTCTCTTCGCCGCAATGTTGCATCTCTATCGCTATTCTATCACTATTACAATAATCAGTGTTCCTCAGAGCTCTACCAGTGCATACCACCTCCTCTATGTAGGGTACGTAGTACCCATCTTGCAACACAATCCCACCCCTACTCTGTGCAACTCTCCAACTCAAGAGTGAGACAATATTCCCAATCTTTCTTCTATTCAACAGCTGAGCTCTGGAACTCTCTCCCAGAATCAGTATTTCCTTCTTCCTATGACGTAAATTGCTTCAAACTCTGTGTGGCCAGGCAATTTGACTCGAACGTCCCTTGATTTTGGCCCTGTCACTCTTTCAACTCTGGGGGAGGCACTCGATACAGACAGTTCTGCCTTTTGTCTCGCTCACTTACATAGAAAAAAAAAAATTGGGTTACATATTCTTAGTAATCTATTCAGTTTCTCTTCTAGACTAAAAATATAATGGTATGCATATCACCGCCTACCTTTCTGAATTTAGTTCAGTCCAATAAAATAGCATGCACCTTAGACAAATAATCTTCTTTATTCATGATTACTACCCCCCTTCCTTTGTCAGGCCTACACACAATAATAGAGTCATCATTTCCTAATCTCTTGAGTACTTCTAGTTTCGTAGTAGTAGGGGTAGGCAGCCCCGCCTAGGGAAGTACTACCGCCAAGGTTTCGGGAGACTCAGGGAATAACCTGAATTCCATTTTCTCTCCCAGGCCTTGGTAGCTGGATACATATCTTTCTGCCTCACACATCAGGGGTATCAGGAACACCCTCTTTATATAACATACACATCCAACTTCACGACATTGCCCTACATCGCTATCCTCTATCCATAAAATACTACTCTTCCCACTACATATCATACATGTAACACCATACACTTACCTTATAAATATGGCAGTACAATTGTTAAGAGCAAACCTGGTGGTCCCTCGGATATCCACCCCCGGCAGGGTTGGGTTATTGACACAGGGCCCTCCCGGTCGTCATCATGCGACTGTGTCAAGAGCATTGCAACGTCCCAAAGCTGCTTGTCAGTACAGCTATTTCTTTAGTAATATAAGGGGACTTCACTCTAACATCAATTCTGTACACCAATTTCTTCAAGCAGAATTCCCTACTCTCCTTTTTTTGACAGAGACTCAAGTAACATCCACATCTGACATATCTAGATTTAATTTTCCAGGTTATCAACTGCTCCAAAATTTCAGACCTAAAGGTGGTGTATGTTGCTTCGCAAAATCTGAAATTGCCCTGGAGGAGGTTACTAGTTTCAATTGTCCCTATTTTGATTATTCTATATACAAATTAATTTCTGCTGGTAAATTTAAATACATATGTTGCATCTACCGTTCCCCAAATACTCCTCCAGAGCAAAGTCTTTTTGATTCTCTGTCCTCACAACTCAGTGTCCTCAACTTAAATGCTTCTTCTGAAATCACTGTGTTGGGTGATTTTAATGTCCATAATGTTGAATGGCTCACTCATTCAGCCAGGACTGATGATGCTGGTCTTGAATGTGAGCTATTTGCAGACTCATTTAATCTCATTCAACTAGTCAACCAACCCACCCGTGTACCAGATAATCCTAATCATAATTCCCACCTACTGGACTTATTTTTAACAACCAATTCAGAAAATTATGATGTTACAGTGAGGTCCCCACTTGGATCTTCTGATCACTGTCTGATACAGGCCACCTGTCTATCACCTACCACACCTTCCCACTCTGAACCTGTTTTGGTGACTAAATGGCATTACGATAGGGCAGACTGGGAGGGTCTTCAAGGTTTCTTTATTGATATTCCCTGGACCTCTTTCTTTTCTAATGATGCACACTCCACCTTGAGCCACATACAAGATTTTGTAAAAATTGGAATGGAAACTTTTATTCCTCATCAAAAGTACAGTAAAAGATCTAATTCACCTAAATGGTTTGACCATAATTGTGCTAGAGTAACTGAACAAAAAGCAATAGCCTACAATGCATACACAAGATCAAAAACACATGAAGCCTTTAATTACTTTAGAAACATCAGAAATCATGCCAAAACTGTATTAAACCTAACTAAATCAAACTTTCTCCATAAGCAGGCAAATAAACTTCTAAATAATCCAAATGATAACAAAATATTTTGGTCTACTCTTAACTCATTCAAATCCAACTTCACTACTGCTTCATCCATTCCACCATTAAAATCTCCGACTGGCAATCTTGTAAGTGACCCACGAGGTAAAGCTAACCTTCTTGCAGATATTTTCTCCACCAACTCAACCTTAGATGAAATAAATCAAGATGTCCCTGTACTTAATTTTAATTCACCTGAAATTCCCTCACTTAAGATCCACACCAGACATGTCAAAACTATTTTGCAGAATCTCTCAGTAGATAAGGCTCCTGGTCCAGATGAAATTCCTCCAATAGTACTTAAGAATTGCTCCTTGGTGCTCGCTCCTGTATTGGCAAAAATTTTCCGTCTGTGTACTCATACCTCATGCTTCCCAGTACCCTAGAAAGAAGCAAACATCCATCCAGTTCCTAAAAAAGGTGCCTCTTCAGATCCATCAAACTACAGACCAATAGCTATAACTTCCACTCTTGGCAAAGTTTTTGAAATTATATTAAATAATCACATAATTAAGCATCTGGAGAATAATAATTAATCAGTGATAGGCAATATGGTTTTAGACGATGTCGATCAACTGCAGACATTCTTTGCCTTCTTACGCATCAAATCAACCAAGCTACAGACCAACATGGTGAAACACATACAATAGCACTGGATATATCAAAGGCATTTGATTCTGGCATCAATCCTTATTGTCGAAGATGTCACACTACGGCCTTGCATCATTAGTTCCACTAATTTCTTCTTATCTTCATAACAGAAAAATACGTGTAATGGTAGATGGCCTTTATTCTCAATTTCACTCAATAAATGCTGGTGTTCCCCAGGGATCAGTTTTGGCCCCAACTCTGTTCCTCATTCATATCAATGATCTCATATCTACCACTCATAATCCAATACATTCCTACGCAGATGACTCAACACTCCACAGTTCCTTCACATTTACCAATTCTTTCACCCAACCCGATCTTATAAAATCAAAATAAACACTGCAATTTCTCTGAACCAGGACCTTTCTAGAATTAATGAATGGGGACAAGAGAATCTAGTTTCCTTTAATGCGCAGAAAACCAAGTACATTCAATTTTCTAACCGACAGAATCTCACTGACTCCCATATATTTTTTAATGATGTAAATATTCCCACTTCCCCTAGTATTGACATTCTCGGTGTAACATTAACTACTAACTTGAGCTGGACACATTATGTTAGAAGCATTGCTAAGAATGCCTCTAAGAAACTGGGACTCCTGTACAGAGTTCGAGAATTCTTCACTGACGAGCAGTTGGCCGTAATATATAAAAGTCATGTGCGCTCTCAGATGGATTACTGTTCACCTCTGTGAAGTGGAGTGGTTGCATTGAGGCAGTTGGACAAAATTCAAAATAAAGCTATTAGATTAATCAATAACCCTGCAATCACACAGGACCTTCCTACATTAGCCATACGAAGAAACGTTGCATCCCTTGCATTATTCTACAGATATTTTCACAGCAATTGTTCCGAGGAACTTGCTTCAATTGTGCCGCCTCTCCACATCTTTCCCCGTAGAACTAGGGCAGCTGAGAGCGCCCATGAATTTACACTTTCTCCTCCACAATGCAGAACTTCTGCTTATCAGAATTCATTTATCCCCAGAGCTACTACTCTTTGGAATTCACTTCCCTCGAATTGCTTTCCACAAACTTACAATCAACAAATGTTTAAATCCAGTTGTTACACACATTTTATGAATGGAGGATGCCTTTAGGCACATGGACCTTTTTGTTTTATCTGTGTTTTTCCTTCCTCTGTTCATTGTCTCTTAAAAAAAAAAAAAAAAAAAAAAATCAGAACGGGCAAATATATAAATAAGCACAAATGTTTTGCCATTTTGCTCTTATCTCTTGTCTTTCTAAAGTTTTTGAAACTATTCTTGCTTCCAAATTTCTTAAGCATTTCTCTTCTCATAATCTGCTCTCAGATCGCCAGTATGGCTTCCTTAAGGGTCGCTCTACTGGTGATCTTCTTTCATATCTTACTAACTCTTGGTCATCCTCCTTCCGGGACTTCGGTGAGACTTTTTCTATTGCACTAGACATATCGAAAGCCTTCGATAGAGTCTGGCATAAATCTTTAATTTCTAAACTACCCTCCTTCGGTTTCTATCCCTCCATCTGTGCCTTTGTCTCTAATTTCCTTTCCGGCCGTTCCATAGCCGCGGTTGTGGACGGCCATTGTTCACTTCCTCACCCTATAAACTCCGGTGTTCCTCAGGGCTCTGTCCTATCTCCTATTCTCTTTCTAATTTTTTAAATGATCTCCTTAACTGTACCTTAATTCCCATCCATTCATACGCAGACGACTCAACCTTACACTACTCCATTAGTTTTTCAGAACGCCCCAGCCAGCAATCCCTCAACGACAAACGTAATTAAGCCATAGAACTCTTAAATTCTGATCTAAATACTATTTCCAATTGGGGCAGAGAAAACCTTGTTAACTTTAATGCTTCCAAAACCCAATTTCTCCATCTATCTACCCGTCAGGATCTCCCAGCGGACTATCCCTTATTCTTCAACAATACAAAAATCAACCCTTCATCTTCTCTCAATATTCTTGGTGTCTCTTTTTCTTCTGCTCTCATTTGGAAGGACCATATTACCAGTCTTGCTAAGGCAGCCTCCCAGAAGCTGGGTGTGCTCAACCGCCTTAGGGGGTTCTTTTCCCCTGCACAGCTTCTTGCTCTGTACAGGGGCATAGTGCGCCCTTGTATTGAGTATTGTTCACATGTGTGGGGAGGTTCCGCTCTCCTAGACAAAGTTGAAAGGAAGGCCTTTCGTATCATTAACTCCCGTCCACTCACCAACTCTCTGCAATCTCTTTCTCTCTCCGCCGCAATGTTGCATCTCTCTCGCTATTCTATCGCTACTATAATAATCAGTGTTCCTCAGAGCTATCCCAGTGCATACCACCTCCTTTACGTAGGGCACGTGGTACCCGTCTTGCAACTCAATCCCACCCCTACTCTGTGCAACTCTCCAACCCAAGAGTGAAACGTTACTCTCAAACTTTCTTCTACTCAACAGCTGAGCTCTGGAACTCTCTCCCAGAATCAGTCTTTCCCTCTTCCTATGACTTAAATTGCTTCAAACTCCGTGTGTCCAGGCATTTTGGCTCGAACGTCCCTTGATTTTGGCCCTGTCACTCTTTCAACTATGGGGGAGGCACTCGCTATAGGCAGTTATGCCTTTTGCCTCCCTCAATCACATAGAAAAAAAAAAAAAAAAAAAATTAGAAACCATTCTCTGGAGTCATACCAAAGATTTAATGAACACCATTTTAAAATTATATCTAAATTCAGGAACAAGAATGATGCCTTTATTGCTGACAAATAAATATAAGTATTATTATGTTCTCTCCACCAACCAACTCTACTCCTAAAATCGATTAATGAAATTAACAGACACATGTGGCAGTCCGGGGATTCGAACCCAGGATGCTCACACCGAAAATCAACACACTATGCACTGCACCACGAAGACCGGAGTTAAATACATAAGCCTCATATCTAGAAAGCTTAATTTTGTTCACTATATTGTTTCTGTGAATGTTTTTTGTTGAACTAAGTTTCTTGAGGTCTAAATATTTTCTTTTTGTTTAGTTTGTTCAATTCGGTAACCTTTTTGTGGGCATATAAACTTGGGATTAACTGTGTACCTTTACGTCAGTCACCACCTAGACTACAGTGTATCAACATCATAGTAAGCTACATGATTTTATGTACTGTGTATAACCATTTCAAGTCCTATTAAGGAGAGGCTGACCTTTACACACCCATTCATCCTGTATAAGAGATTGTGTTTCTGGCATTATATTATTTTAATGCCAATGGAAATACTAAGACTCGCCGAATAAATCATTATTATACGTGCGCGCGCGCACGCACAATTTTTCGCGATTATATTAAAAACAAAAATGTAGATTCATTCAAATTTCACTCAATTTTGTTATGGCGTATCCTACAATCATCACCTACAACTTACCGTGCTCGCTTTCGCATATTGAATAAGCCAATGTGCTGAAAAATATAAATACAATATATATATATACAGTATATATAAGTTTTTTTTAGCAATATTCAACATTAAATATTTCGAGACAGCCAAAATATCCGAGTATCAGCCATTTTGAGCACGCTAGTATACTCCAGTATACTCCCACATATAGTGTATGCAAGGGGAGCGAAGCAGAGCAATATATAAATTACTAGATACACTTTGAAATAGTACTGTGGGAAATTACATTTGAAATATTCGCATGAATACAGGGTGACCAATGAAATCATCCATAGTTAGCCATTTTAGGCCGGTGCAAGTGCATTTTCTCTGTAGGTTTTTTTTTTTTTTTTTTTTTCTATGTGATTGAGGGAGGCAAAAGGCATAACTGCCTATAGTGAGTGCCTCCCCCATAGTTGAAAGAGTGACAGGGCCAAAATCAAGGGACGTTCGAGCCAAAATGCCTGGACACACGGAGTTTGAAGCAATTTAAGTCATAGGAAGAGGGAAAGACTGATTCTGGAAGAGAGTTCCAGAGCTCAGCTGTTGAGTAGAAGAAAGTTTGAGAGTAACGTTTCACTCTTGGGTTGGAGAGTTGCACAGAGTAGGGGTGGGATTGAGTTGCAAGACTGGTACCACGTGCCCTACGTAAAGGAGGTGGTATGCACTGGGATAGCTCTGAGGAACACTGATTATTATAGTAGCGATAGAATAGCGAGAGAGATGCAACATTGCGGCGGAGAGAGAGAGATTGCAGAGAGTTGGTGAGTGGACGGGAGTTAATGATACGAAAGGCCTTCCTTTCAACTTTATCTAGGAGAGCGGTGTGAGAGGAACCTCCCCACACATGTGAACAATACTCAATACAAGGGCGCACTATGCCCCTGTACAGAGCAAGAAGCTGTGCAGGGGAAAAGAACCCTCTAAGGCGGTTGAGCACACCCAGCTTCTGGGAGGCTGCCTAAGCAAGACTGGTAATATGGTCCTTCCAAATGAGAGCAGAAGAAAAAGAGACGCCAAGAATATTGAGAGAAGATGAAGGGTTGATTTTTGTATTGTTGAAGAATAAGGGATAGTCCGCTGGGAGATCCTGACGGGTAGATAGATGGAGGAATTGGGTTTTGGAAGCATTAAAGTTAACAAGGTTTTCTCTGCCCCAATTGGAAATAGTATTTAGATCAGAATTTAAGAGTTCTATGGCTTCATTACGTTTGTCGTAAGAGGTCCAAGGAAATCGATGTTTTGGCTTATATTTGATGGTAGATTTTTTTTTTTTTTTTTTTTTTTAAGAGACAATGAACGGAGGAAGGAAAAACACAGAAAAAAACAAAATGGTCGATGTGCCTAAAGGCATCCTCCATTCATAAAATGTTTGTAACAACTGGATTTAAACATTTGTAGATTGTAAGTTTGTGGAAAGCAATTCGAGGGAAGTGAATTCCAAAGAGTAGTAGCTCTGGGGATAAATGAATTCTGATAAGCAGAAGTTCTGCATTGTGGAGGAGAAAGTGTAAATTCATGGGTGCTCTCAGCTGCCCTAGTTCTACGGGGAAAGATGTGGAGAGGCGGCACAATTGAAGCAAGTTCCTCGGAACAATTGCTGTGAAAATATCTGTAGAATAATGCAAGGGATGCAACGTTTCTTCGTAAGGATAATGTAGGAAGGTCCTGTGTGATTGCAGGGTTATTGATTAATCTAATAGCTTTATTTTGAATTTTGTCCAACTGCCTCAATGCAACCACTCCACTTCCACCCCACAGAGGTGAACAGTAATATATTTTTTTCCAGATATATACACACATATCGGATCCCCCCCCCCCAATCCGATATATGTGTGTGTGTGTGTGTGGGGTGGGGTTGGGGGGGGGGGGTCCTATGGGCTATGGGTTTTTATGCCCTCCTATGCTAGTCTCCTATGTTTAGAGAAGCATTTTAGACCAATTTAGAACACAACAAACAAATTGGCCAAACAAATGTAAGGCTTCCCTTAATAGGTTAGATTAATAGGCCTATATATTATAAATATTGTTATCTTTTTTCATATAAATTCTAGAATATTCTTATTTCGTTTGGTTAAGAGTGTGTAAAATGTAAACTTATACATATTGCCTTTGAATTGTATATAATTTATCTAATCAATATTTGTTGAGTGTTAGTCACCATAATTAATGGAACATTTTGTTTATTTGTAATGATAAACATTCCAGTAATTACACATAAATCGTTAGTGTGTATTCTGCATAGTATTTGTGTAGCCACTGTCAAGTGTGCAGTAATCTTCTATTATGTTGGATATACTGTAGAATTGTACATAGTATGTTCATAATTACTTGCAACCATAAAAGTTATTGTCTAGCTAAAAGGATGAACTTTTCTTGTGTTTTATGTAGTATAGCATTTAAAAAAGAAAAAATTAAGAGATTACTTTTTTTTTAGGATCGTATGTTGAAATATAGCCAGATGGATGTGTGATATGTCCAAAACATTGCAAATCAATCGTTCTCAACATGTATACTGTTGTGGCTCTTGTCCTACTCTTCATTTACAAAATTAGATATCCTGGAAATGTGCCTACCACTGACATAATAAATATAAAGTATGGAAGAGAGCAACTAAATGCGTACAGAAGATTGGAAACAGAAAATTTCAAGATCCAGAAACTTAACCTTGACCTGGATTTAGTCACGACATGCGTCACCTATGATAATGAATAAATGAGATTGCTTTTTTAAGAAATTATTTTGGCAATAATAGATTTACTTCTGTTTTTTGATAAGCAAGTCAGAAATATTTTGCATAATATATATTATCCCAAACAAACTGTGTACACTGTGAGTAAGGAGGAAGTGTATTTTAAACTACAGTGTTTTGGCAAGGTATTTGATAGATTAGAAAAAACACTTAAGGATAAAATCTCTAGTTTTTACCCTCAAATCTAGTTTAGATTCATTCACAACAAATATTTCAAGGTTCATACATGTTTCTGCTTCAAAGGCCGTCTCCCCAACGCCCTGCGATCGTCGATTGTTTATAGATTTCAGTGACCTAGTTGCCATACAGGGTATATTGGAAACACTTTAAGAGTTTTAAATCAAGAATCGACGAACATATGAGTCAGTCCAGCAGTACAGGTCTCCCTCTAAGCACGCCTCCTTACTCAGCAGTAAGAGATCACTGTTATAGTTGCAATGTCTCTGTCGACCCCCGCGATTTTAGTATAATTGATCCATGTAATTCTACCAACCTAAGAATATTAGTCTCTCTCTATATATAAAGAATGTTAGAGTCTCTCTCTATATATAAAGATAAACCTTATCTTAATAATAACCAATCTGCTATTCTTATGCATATGGTCAATTAATTACATACTGTAAGCTCTTCAAATATCTTGAGGTTTTAAAGTCCCTCCCTAGTAATTGATAACTTTCCTTTTAGTCCCCCCTTTTTTATTTTCACAGTTTTTCCCGTTTTTTTTCTCTATTTTGCTTTATCTTTTAAACTTTTTTTGGACGAACTTGTTGTTCTGTTCTAGCTGTAATATTTTATTTTTCTGATTTTCGATTCACTGAAGATGGCATAAGATATGTTAAACGTCTGATAATAAACATGCTGTTGGTTGCTACCCTGGTCCTCCTTTCTCTCTCTCTCTCTCTCTCTCTCTCTCTCTCTCTCTCTCTCTCTCTCTCTCTCTCTCTCTCCTCTCTTGTATTATATATATATATATATATATATATATTATATATATATATATATATATATATATATATATATACTGGTATATATATATATATATTGTATATGCTCCCATCCGGACTCGAACCTCCGACAGTCAGGACGAATGGCCAAGGTTTAATCCAATATACCACAGCGTGATTAAGTATGCTTAACCCTCCTGCATCCAGCAACTTAATTATCTAACTTATGGTAAGACATTCTCTAATTTGCCATGAAATATCAAGCTGGGCGAGTTTTCGAAGCCTTGTGTTTTTCTGTATTTTCATCCACCAGAATGCTGTTTATTGTGATGTATCATATGTCAATGGAAAGAGGAATATTTATAGTACTTGATAAAACAAAACAAAATGTAAATAAATCGAAATATGAAAGTGTAAATGAGTCCGGAACACAATTATTTCCCATGCAATTGTCTTCACACCGTCCTAGCTCTAAATTGTGAGTGATGACCATATATTTTGTTTTGCTCAAATAATAGTATATTTTCTCCTCTTTCCAAATCTGAAAACAGAAATTGTTTATCTTCAATAGTTCTCAAGCAGTGACCGATTTTTTTTTATTTTTTTTTATTGATATGGTTTATAACATTTTCGATTTATTTTGTTGCTACAAAGTGTATGGTTTTAAATTTAGGCTGTATGAATACGGCAAATAATGCTGATGAGTATAAAACAAACTAGAAGTTCCTAGGACAAATACTTTTTGCGCTATGAATATTTGAAATGAAGAGCCAAAATCGAATATTTATGCTTCACCCATCTCTGTTCCGGCGATGCTAGCCGGGTTCCGAGCTGTTCCCCACCTCGTGGTTGCGTTATTTGCTTGGATACGTATATAACTGTATATATCACCAGAATCGAAAAATTTTGCTCTTTCCAATGGTGAAAACAAAAATAATATAGCGTAATTGGTTCGCGAGCTATGCGCAATTGTTTCCATGCAGTGACCGAGATATGGTTTATAACATTTTAGATTTATTTCGTTGCTACGAAGTGTATGGTTTTAAATTTAAGCTGTATGAATACGGCAAATAATGCTGATGAGTATAAAACAAACTAGAAGTTCCTAGGACAAATACTTTTTGCGCTATGAATATTTGAAATGAAGAGCCAAAATGCGAATATTTACGCTTCACCCGTCTCTTTTCCGCCAATGCTAGCTGGGTTCCGAGCTGTTCCCCACCTCGGGATTGGTTTATTTGCTCGGATACGTATATAACTGTTTATATCACCGTCATCAGAAAATTATGCTCTTTCTAATGGTGAAAACAAAAATAATATAGCGTTATTGGTTCGCGAGCTATGCGCAATTGTTTCCATGCATTGTTATTGTTATGTAAATATATGAGAATGTTTATACAGTTGTATATCTTTGCCACAATGTACAAGATTTATATAAATATATAAATATAATATATATATATATATATATATATATATATATATATATATATATACGGTATATATATATATATATAAAATAAATGAAATAAAAATATAAATAAAATGAAAT